>WNYA01002455.1:0-41008 GCA_019512145.1 Engystomops pustulosus
ACCAGCAGCAGAATAGTGAGTGCAGCTCTGGGGTATAATACAGGATGCAACTCAGGATCAGCACCAGCAGAATAGTGAGTGCAGCTCTGAAGTCAGGGCCGTGATTCAGGAAGTTAGAATAATATTTGCTTTTCTTATTTATCGCACGGGTTCTGAGAGGCGCAGGAATCGATTTTAAGTTGTCCACACAACTTCCTGATATGGCCCAACAATAAATCCCAACCCTGAATAGCTTTAAGACCAAAACCTACACAGAAAAAGGCAGAATTCCATAGCATCTATATGAAAAGGAGTATTTTTTATTGAGGTCAATAGATTAAAATGACAATGGAACAGATTTAAACAGAAATGTCAGCTATGCTGGACAAACAACATATAACATCAGGGGGGACGTAGTGTATTAAAATCCACAGTATTGACTCAAAGTAGCAGCAATCATTATGTAGAAAGTGACAAATGCCAAATGCTATTCATGTTCTACGCTGATGGTTTCAATAGCAGCAATACATATACAAAGTGCCAAGTGCTGTGCTTAAACCAGGTTTCCAAATTTAAACATTCATGGTATGCATGGTAACACAAAGTACACCAAATACATAAAAAGTAATGCAAATTACCTGGCACACAGAAAATACACCCGTCCTCCCGGATGACTGACACCCTGACGTACGTTTCGGCACGCTGCCTTCGTCAAGGGGTGAGCTTTAAGACCCCCTTTCACTAGCCTCAGTGAAAAAGAACCTTATCAATCCAATTAAGCTGCCACCAGTTCTCCTTTAATATAAGCCCGGTCCGTAACAAGATTATTTAGGGTGAGGATCCAACCCGGTAGCAAGTATATAAGCGAGACACGGATGTTGGGGTTTGTGGATCGAGATAAAAGAGCAACATGGGTTACATTTTATGTTGAATTACCTTAAGGTCCCTATTAGGCTATATTCACACTGCCGTTGCCCCCCGCGTACCGTACCGGGCAACTGCAGTGCACGGGGAGAGGAGGAGGTGGTGAGCGCAGCTCACCCCCACCCCTCTCCATAGGAAGTTATGGCGCACGGCGCCGTACTAACGACAAAGATAGGACATATACCGCTCCCGTAGGGCGCTGTGCGCCCATTGCCGTCTATGGGTAACGTATATACGTCCCCCATACTGTAGTGTGAATGTAGCCTTACCTAGCATTAAAGGGGTATTCTCGTCTGGGCATTCACGTTCAGTTTCATTAATCTTCCATATATAAACATTTCTTCAATTGGATGTTATTAAAAAAAATGTTCTTGTGTGAAGATAATTTCCCATAAAACATAGCCATGTTCTCCCTTAGAAACAAGATGGCTTCCTCGGTTACAACCACCCTACACTCTGGCAGCGGTGGCCAGACATGCGCTATTGAGTCCTGCCGGACCACGAGGATTCAGCGATCATTACTACAGGACGGCTGTGGGACATGCAGTAACTCCCGGACATTTCATATACAAAAACTTTTTGTTTCTTTGTGCAATCTCTCAGGCAGAGGTGGTCGTATCCGAGGAAGCTATCTCGTTTCTAAGGGACCATATGACTACATTTATGGGAAATTATCTTTACACAGGAACATTCTTTTTAATAACATCTAATTGAAGAAATATAATGGCAGATTAATGAAACTGAATGTGACTGCCCTGACGAGAAGACCCCTTTAATTCCATAACCTTGGAGAAGTCATAGCTTCTCAAGGGGAAGTTGTCGGGTCAGGGTTCTGGTATTATTGGATCCGGGTGAATCCCTGGATCGAATTGATAACAAATCTGACCCATTTACTATGGTCCCATCTCAAGATATGTATATCTCTGGACCCAAGGATGCTAGAGCCTTGGGAATAGGGGCACTGGGATCCACTGACTATAACAAATGTAGTTCCCCTTGGGCTGAGATGGACTATAACTCCATAACCAAAATATTGCTCCGAAAGTTTTATGACTCATTTGGGCTCATTTATTTACCCGTTCCAGACGCGATGCCGCAGCGCATTGTCTGACGAGGATTTGGGTCTGCCAGGATTCACTAAGGTCGTGCGCCCGATATCCAGCAGGTGTCGCTGCTGCGCCGAGGTCCGCCGGAGTTCACCTTCTTCGTCCCGGTGCATGTAACTGCTGATCTTGCGACACAAATTATTTTTTAAATTCCGCTGTTTTTCCGAATCCGTCGGGCTGTCCGACGGCCACGCCCCCTGATTTCTGTCGCATGAAAGCCGATGCCGATGCGCCAAAATCCCGGGGCAATCCGGCGCAAATCCGAAATGTGCGATTCGGACCCATGGTAAATGAACCCCAATGTTTCCTAACTGATTCAAATAAATTAAACTCATCACTAAAATGAACTGTGGACACTTCTTCTCTGTCCTCCTCAGTAAAGGGGAGTCTAGGCTTTTTGATTCTTTTGGCTAATGAGAGGTTTTATCACTGCAAAGTGGAATTCAGTCCAAATGCTCTTAAACTTTGAGACATTGGGGGTCATTTACTAAGGGCCCGAATCGCTATTTTTCGCCGGGTTTCCCGAATATTACCGATTTGCGCCGTTTTTAGCTGAACTGCCCCGGGTTTTTGGCGCACGCGATCAGATTGTGGCGCATCGGCGCCGGCATGCATGCAAAGGAAATCGGGGGGCGTGGCCGTCGGAAAACCCGACGGATTCAGAAAAACTGCGGAATTTAAAAAAAAATGTGTCACTTCACACGCGCTTACCTGCACCAGGAATAGGATAGTGAACTCCGGTGGACTCCGGTGCAGCAGCGACACCTGGTGGACATCAGGCGCACTACCTTAGTGAATCACCGGAAGACCCGAATCCTCGACGGAGAACGTGCAGCTGGATCGCGACAGGACCGGGTAAGTAAATGACCCCCAATGTATGAGATATTGAGACAGATCCATATCCTCTTCAGTGCTGAACTGGCGGCAATTCCATTTGCAGTGATAAAACAATTCCCCATGGAGATTCTCCGCACTATCCTGTCCTCTCTTGGATTTGTCTTTTGTGGGCAACAAGGCTTCTTGGGGGAATTGAATGAGTATGTGATGTGTCGTAAAGATGGAATATTCTAGAAACCACAGACATGGAACACCCTCTCTTGCTATGGTTGATAGAGTTACCCCTTTGGTCTTCATCTGGACAATCTGCTGCCAGAGGGTTTAAGTCAATTTGGAACGGCACATAAGTTTAGCAAACGTCAGTGAAAACTGGAAAGTTACTACAAGTTACATCAGGGCTTGTAAGATAATTAAGGAAATTGGCACCTGGCGTCAGATTCACACCAATAGCCTGCAGGTATCTGAAATGTTACAATTTTATTTATGTATCTTTACATTTTTTTAACGTTTTTATTCTGTGCTTTTGAATATACTGTTATTTTACTCAAGTTCAGATATATTCACATAGGACACACAATGGGGCAGATTTACTTATCCGGTCCATTCGTGATCTAGCGGCGCGCTTTCTGCGGTGGATTCAGGTCTTCCGGCGATTCAGCAAGGCAGTTCCTCCAGACGTCCACCAGATGTCGCTGCAGCACTGAAGTCCGCCGAGGTCCGCCGGAATGCACCATCCTATACTTGGTGAAGGTAAGCTCGTGTCCCGCAACACTTTTTTTTAAAAAAAAAACTACGGTTTTTCCGAATCCGTCGGGTTTTCGTTCGGCCACGCCCCCCGATTTCCGTCGTGTGCATGCCAGCGCCGATGCACCACAATCCGATCGTGTGCGCCAAAATCAGCACAAATCGGAAATATTCAGGTAACACGTCGGGAAAACGCGAATCGGGCCCTTAGTAAATGACCCCCAATGACCTCGACATTTAGAAAACTGTGAGTTGTTCTTTAATATCCTATATGTGGGCAGCACGGTGGCTCAGTGGTTAGCACTACAGCCTCACAGAGCTGGGTTCAAGTCCCATCCAGGTCAACTTCTGCAAAGAGTTTGTATGTTCTCTCCGTGTTTGCGTGGGTTTCCTCCGGGCACTCCGGTTTCCTCCCACACTCCAAAAACATACTGGTAGGTTGTTTAGATTGTGAGCCCCATGGGACAGGGACCAATTTGGCAAGCTCTGTGCAGCGCTGTGTAATCTGTAGGCGCTGTATAAAGAATTATTATTATTGCATATATATATATATGGGTTCACTGTATATGTGCTGATTAAGGTAAATTCAGTGCCCCCCATAATTATTACACACAGTATCCGGTAGTCCAGTTCCTCCCTTAGTCCAGAGTCCTGCTGCGCTCTGCATTCTTATGTGTATCTTGCTTTTTCTGGACAGATTACATGAAGGAGAAGTTGTCTTTTAGGGTTTTCGGAGCAGAGAGATAATTTCCTGGGGATTAGCAGATGCTGGAGGTGAACACACGGCGTCATTACTAGCGGAATGAAAGAGCGAGCGTGTATCCAACCTGCACACACTGGACGCCTTCTCTCCGCAGGAATTTATTCAGTAGAACTTCTCCGGCACATACAGAGCGTCCTCAGTGTGGAGCGTCACATCACACAGACACCTCACTTGTGCTACATGATATACAGTATATAAATGAATACATCATAACATAAGAGGAATAATAAAAAGGTAATTTAAATAAATAAAGATAATGATAGAAAAAAATAAGACACATTTCAGTACATGGGTCAATCAATTTAAAATTGGGGGCTCTGTTATATTGTCATCAATAGATAAAGGGTCCGGGGAACCGCGATTCCATTGGGTTTGGCGAATATTTCCGATGTGCGACAAATTACCCCAGGTTTTTGGCGCACACGATCGGATTGTGGCGCAACGGCGCAGGAATGCATGCGACAGAAATCGTGGGGCGTGGCCGTCGGAAAACCCAACGGATTCGGACGAACCGCGGAATTTAAAAAAGAATTTTGTCGCAAGATCAAGCACTCCAGGGAGAAGCAGGTGAACTCCGGCGGACTTCGGCACAGCAGCGACACCTGCAGGAACTCTGGCGCATGACCTTAGTGAATCGCGGCAGACCCGAATCCACGTCGGACAACGCTCCGCGGGATCGCGATGGGTCCGGGTAAGTAAATTTGCCCCAATATTTAATAAGTGTAGTGGTAGAAAGTGGTACTGCAAGTGTCAAAGCTCAGAATGTGATTTATAGGGGACCTGATACTTCTTAGATTCGCGTCCCCCCTCACTTATCCAGGGTCACCCATTATAATTTGCCCTACAGCAACCATACATGACAACATAGTAACCACCATTATTGTCCCAATCCCAGGGAGCGGACCACTTTAACACATGGTTCTTTATAGAAGGAATTCACAATTTGTGAACTTCTGATGAGTCCAGATTGATAATTTTAGGAGTTGGTGCCCTTGTACATCAATGTGATGCATTTTGTTGTATCTGAAAGTGTAACAGAAATACCCTTTCCCCAAGAGTATCCCGCTTATGACATCATGGGCGCCTTTCATTAGAGCATGATGGGAATTTTTTTGCTCAGAATATCATTGGCATCTTTGCCCGGGACATATGAGCACCTTCGATAAGACATTATGCATCTTTGTTGGGGATATCATGGACATCTTTGCTTTGGACATCATGAGCACTTTGACCTTCTTTGCTTAGGATACGGGCATTTTGGGCATCATGGGCATTTTTAGTCAGGGCATGAGTGGTGCCACTGCATAGGACAGTGGTTCTCAACCTGTGGGTCGGGACCCCAGCGGGGGTCGAACGACCAAAACTGGGGGTCGCCTAAAGCCATTGGAGCCAAAATTTTACTGTGTTTTTACTGCGAGTTGCATGCTTTGGGGTCACCACAGCATGAGGAACTGTATTGCGGGGTCACAGCATTAGAAAGGTTGAGAACCACTGGCATAGGACATCATAGACCTCATCGCTTGTGCCATTTTAGTTTCCTGAGCTTATGACATCATGAGCACTTTGCTACGGATATCATGGCCATCTTCGATATAGAAAACATGTGCATCTTTGGTAAAGACATTGAGGCACATTTACTTACCCGGTTTGAAGGAGTTCCCCGAAAGTGCATGGCCATCTTTGCTAAGGACAAAATGAACTTGTTTTATAAGGACATAATGGTCATCTTTGCCATGTGCATCTTTTTGAGGACATCATGTCCATCTTTGTTAAGGGCATCATTGGCATCTTTACTTAGGACATCATGAGCAGTACTGCTGGAATATATTGCATTTCTGTTGCTATGACCAAATGGGCTTCTTTGGTCAGGACATCATGGAATCATTTGCTTAGGACTCATAGACATCACTGCTTGAACCTCATGGCCACCCAGGACATCATTGGCATCATTGCTTAGGACATTATGGGCTTATTTGTTCAGACATCATGAGCTTCTATTCTCAGTACATCATACGCTTTAGTGGAAGAAATCATCGGGTGTCTTTGCTCGGTATATCAGTGTCTTTGCTGAAGGCGATATATAAATTACTAACATTGTAACTTTCTGATGAGACATAAAACCTAAAATAGAAAAACCCCTTAAATTTATTTTCTGAGACAAATAGCAGTAATTTCTGTGTGTGATGTGAGGAGATTTACCTTCCTGCGGGTGCGGTGATATGAATAATGTATGTAATATGTTGGGAAATACTACAATAGTAATAATAAGGCTTCAGGGGAAGAGTTGATATTCCGGGCCGGCATCCATCCTTCGTGGTAGGAGGGGCGCACTTAGCGGGTATGAATATTTTGACAGCGGTTGACATTTAAGCTGTAGACCACGCGGACGTGCGTGGATCAATATCACTTGTGCATATTATACCAGGGACTGCAGGCGGGTGTAATGCCACAGGGGCTTATTACTAAGGGTCGCAGATCGCACTTTTGTTGTACTTTATGACATTTTCAGGGATTAACAACGGCTTGTGACAGGTAGTAACAGGTCTGTCTGCGCTGGATGTGTTCCAAAGATCGGATTGTGGCTTTCATGCAACACAAATCGAGGGCCGCGCCGTCGGACGATCTGACTGATTTGGACTGAGCGCAGGATTTAAGTTTCAGATTGTGCAGCAACCCCAACCCTTTACATACACCAGAAAGAGAAGAGGTGAACTCCAGGGACCTAGCGGGAAGCGACACAGCAGGATATCGGGTTGCAGGATCTTAGTGACTCCCCTCACAGCACATATACACGGACAATGCCTTACATGCACCAGGAAGAAGAAGGTGACTCCAGGACGGAGCGGGGAAGCGACACATGCAGGATATCGGCGCGCACGATCTTAGTGACGTCCCGCACAGCGCATTATAACGGACAATGCACTTACATGCACCAGGAAGAAGAAGGTGAACTCCGGGGGACTGAGCGGGGAAGCGACACATGCAGATATCGGGCGCCGATCTAGTGACTCCCTGCCACGCGCATTATACCACGGACAATGCACTACATGCACCAGGAAGAAGAAGGTGAACCCGGGGACCTGAGCGGGAAGTGACACATGGAGATATATCGGGCGCACGATCTTAGTGACTCCCCGCACAGCGCATTATACACGGACAATGCACTTACATCCCAGAAAGAAGGGAATCGGGGACCTGAGCGGGGAGCGACACATGCAGGATATCGGGTGGCAGGATTTAGTGACTCCCTGCACAGCACATTATACACAGACAATGCAATTACATGCACCAGGAAGAAGAAGGTGAACTCCGGGACCTGAGGGGGAAGGTGAACAGCGGATATCGGGGTGTGCACGGTCTTAGTGACTCCCCGCACAGCGCATTATACACGGACAATGCACTTACATGACCAGGAAGAAGAAGGTGAACTCGTGGGACCTGAACGTGGGAAGCGCACATGCAGATATCGGCGCACGATCTAGTGACTCCCCGACACAGGCATTATAACAGACAAGCACTTACATGCACATGAAGAAGATGTTGAACTCCAGGGACCTGAGCAGGGAGACGAACCATGCGGATATCAGTCGACACGATCTTCAGTGACTCCCCCACAGCGCATTGATACACGGACATGCCTTACATGCACCAGGAAACGAAGAATGAATACTCCGGGGACCTGCGCGGGTGAGGAACGGACACATGCAGGATATCGGGGGCACGATCTTAGTGACTCCCGACACAGGGCATTATACACGACAATGCAACTTAATGCACCGGAAGGAAGAAGGTGAACTCGGGGACCTGAGAGGGGAAGGGACACATGCAGGATATCGGGTGCACGATCTTGGGACTCCCTGCACAGCGACATTATACACGGACAATGCACTTACATGCACCAGGAAGAAGAAGGTGAACTCCGGGGACCTGAGAGGGGAAGCGACACATGCAGGATATCGGGCGCGGCTCTTAGTGACTCCCCGCAAGCGCATTATACACAGACAATGAACCTTACATGCACCAGGAGAAGAAGGGAACCTCCAGGGACCTGACGGGGACAGCGACACACTGCAGGATCCGGGCGCACGATCTTAATTGGGACACAAGCACAAGTACAGGTGTTTAATGTAAAAGGGGCCACTCTTTTTGGATTATGAAATTCTCTGTATGCTATGATACTTAGGTCAAAGTAGTGTGCCCCCCCTCCATGCGGCTGCTAGATGCATAGAACTAAAAGACACTACGGTTTTGGTAGCTGTTCCATGTGACACACAGGTCTGCATTGGAGCAAGAATACAAAAAACAAAAACTATAGAGTTAACCACAATTTTATAACATTGGGACAATAGAGATTGGTTTAGTGTCTGCATCCCTTTCTAATATTCTCTTAAAGGGACCATTAAAGGGGCTGTCCCGCACTCCTCTGGTAGGAATGTGCACAGGTGATGTCAGTAAACAACTGGAGCGGTGTAATAGGCAATAGAAACATTATGGCTCGGCCGCATAGTTTATAGGGAGCATTTCCTTCTCTTCGGCGAGAGAGGTCGCCTGCAGGTTTTGTGCGAGAGCAGGATCTCAGACAGGAATAGCTGCTTCTTCAGGCAGACGTGGGTCAAACCAAAAGAAGGGCGAGACGAAATAGACCGGGCGGCCGAAGACCGCCGCCCCCCCTGCAAGAAGAAGCTCATAACAACTCCATGCTTCACCTCTGTTGATCCCCATTTTCTGTGGATAATTAGAGTTTGGCAGGTGCCTTCTTCTAGATTACCTGGTACGATGAGTAGGAAGGTCTTATAGAATAGAGCGCAAGCCCATGTCCACGTATTTGTGGTATTACAGCTTAGTTCATCAGTGTACATGAAGCTGCGTTTTTACGTAGCAAAGATTCTGGATTGGTTAAAGAAAGTACGATGTTATACTCTACATTGAACAAAACCCATAAAATGGGGCGCCCCCCAAACTCCTTATGCCAATCTACTAGGAGCCACCATAGGGGGTGATCATATGATTCATGCAGACAAGACAACCGCAACTCACCAACAAATAGGAAGGGTTGACACACGCATTCAAAATCCCCAAATGACTGCTGTTACCCACATTTATAGTTGGGTAACTGTAATCCAAGAAGAATTATAATAAGAATTGGAAAATAGCCGAGATCAGGATCAGAGCACAGCAGGGGATCTCAGGGACTCTAGAGGCTTCTTAACAGCGAAAATAACATGATGTGAGGACACCCCACCTTTTTTAGCCTTTTTTGGGGTGAGGCAGTGGGGGGGCCCAGAATACCGGGAGTGGCTGGCGGTTGCGGCCTAGGCACGCTAGTGTCACGGGGTGCTTCAGTATGGGGGACCAGTGGACTTCTACAGCCTGGCAGGTTCCAGAGGTGGTTGGGTGGTTTGTGTAGGAAATATGGAGGGGGGAAGTGGTGATCCATGGTTCTCCCTGAGTGTCTGTATCCGATATGTCCTGGGTATGGATGGGGGAGCCTGTGGTGGTCAACAGCTGTATCCAGGGATCAGCGGAGGCAATGGTGTGCAAAATCAACTTGCCAAGCTTCTTAATTGAACGACAGACAGGGGAGGCATAGTATGGGGTATAGACGAGAGCCCATCCGGGAATAAAGGATTTGGGATGGGGGTACAGGACGGGGGCATAAGATGGGCGGTGGTTAGGTACAAGAAAGGGGAGCATAAGATGGGGGGGGATACAGAAAGGGGCAGCTCGGCATGGGGGAGGGCTACAGGAAAGTGAGCATACCACGACTGGGGGGGACAGACGCGAGGTTTGGTGTTAGGGGGTGTGGGGAACAGAAAGGGGAGAATAGGAGGGCGGAGTGTGGGCTACGAAAGGGAACCATAGGGTGTGTAAAGAAAGGGAGCATAAGATGGAGGGGGTGGGGGGCGTTTACAGAAAGGGCGCATAGAAGGGGGATGGCTACAGAAAGGGAGATTCGGTTGGATAGAAAGTGACCATAGGCTGATGGACAGAAAGGGGAAACATGGGCTTGGGGAACAGAATCAGTGTCGTTTCAGGTATGGTTATAGGCCCCAGTGGGATATATATAGGAAGAACCATGTGTTTTTAGTTATTATATGTGTCTCTATTGATGGATTGTTGCATTTGTATTAATTTTTACAGATTTTTTTAATCATTTCTTCATCTTAGCAATTTCTAAAATATTTTTTTAGTTCTCACATTCATTTATGATCTTTAGGTACAAGTGTTTCAGTCCGTGGCATATACAATTTGTTGTTAACGAGCTCAGAAGAGCAGAGGGATTAGTTCTCCTGATTGAGTTTCATCCTAGAGGGTTCTGTAATCCATTCCAGGTACCGCGGATACATCAGTACAATCCTACGATGGCGATGGGATATTTTGGATAACTGTCAGCCTGGAAAAATGACTTCTTTAAATATCTTTGTCATTCTGTAAAGAAAGAGAGCGGGGGGAACTGAGACTTAGAGTACATTGGGCTCATTTACTAAGGGCGCCGATTCGGGTTTTCCCGGACGTGTAACCGACTATTTCCGTTTGCGCCCATTTTCCTGAATTGCCCCGGGATTTTGGCGCACGCAATCGGATTGGGCGCCATCGCGTGGATGAAAGAGAAGCGCAAAACCGGGGAGTGGCACTACCCATTCAACGTCTCAGTCTCCCAGCTCGCCCCTCATCTGTTTACCCAGTCGAACGAAACCCGACGATTCGGAAAAAACCGCCGCATTTAAAAAAAAAAATGTCGCGGAGCTTTGCACTTACCTTCAATAGGAATAGCGGTGACCTCCGCGCGTCCGATGCTTTTCCAGCGCAAGCAGCGCCACATTGCTGCGGCAAGGAACTACCTAATAAAATACCGCCGGACCCGAATCAAGCGCCAGAGAACGCGCCGCGGGATCGCGCCCTGGACGGGTAACGTAAAATCTGCCCCAGTATGTTAGAAAGTTGACATCTTTACAATACTATGAGGAAACTTTATGCTTTATATGGACAATCCCTTTTAAGCTTTGTCATGTATCAAATATTTTGGTTTTGATCAGTTCCATGATGAATGTGTGCAGTCCCTCAATGACCTAGACGACCGATGATGTTCAGTAATTGGGCTCGTATGCAGGGGAATGCTGGGAGCTGTAGTCTGACCAGTTGGAGCAAACTTCCTATAGGATGAGACAGTATGGAATGGACAGCAGGGGTTTGCGCGCGTCGTTCTCTGTTCCTTCTCTGTTTCTGCGGCTTTGAAATTCCATTTTTCTTCATTCACTTCCTCCAGGGTTTTGTTTTTTCAAACAATGCTGTCCGTCATCAGAGGTGAGTGACAGAGAGGAGTGACGGACATCCTCAGACACATGGCGGCGCTCACTGGGGATAGCAGCAGGAGCGGCCATCCTCTGTCCCAGAGCAGAAGTGTATGGAGCTATAACGGGGTGCAGAGGTAATAGTCACCCCTAGACTTGATGACTAAGTGGTCCAAAGGGTTCTCTAAAAACACCATTATTATACACGGCGTAGAATAGATTCTGATATGTGGTCCAGGATCAGAGCACAGCAGTGTGAGGACATGAGGATTACACATCTCTCCAGGGACAATACCTGTCACTGACTGTAGAGAGCACAGAGCACAGCAGTGTGAGGACATGAGGATTACACATGCCTCCAGGGACAATACCTGTCACTGACTGCAGAGAGCACAGAGCACAGCAGTGTGAGGACATGAGGATTACACATGTCTCCAGGGACAATACCTGTCACTGACTGGATTGTAAGTTGTCCAAACAACTCCTGATAGGCCAAACGATAAATCCCAACCCTGAATAGCGTTAAGACCAAACTACACCAGAGAAAAAAGGGCAGAAATTCCATAGCCTCTCATTGAAAAGGAGTATTTTTTATTGAGGTCAATAGATTAAAATGACAATGGAACAGATTTAAACAGAATGTCAGCTATGCTGGACAAACAAATATAAACATCAGGGGGAGTAGTAGTGTCTTAAAACCACAGTATTGACTCAAAGTAGCAGCAATCATTATGTAGAAAGTGACAAATGCCAAAGCTATTCATGTTATACGCTGATGGTTTCAATAGCAGCAAGAACATTATACAAAGGGCCACGTGTTTGTGCTAAACCGGTTTCCAAATATTTAAAAATTCATGGTATGCATGGTACAACAAAGTACACAAATACATAAAAAGTAATGCAATTTACTGGCCACACGAAATACACCCGTCTCCGGATGACGACACCCCTGACGTACGTTTCGGCCGCTGCCTTCGTCAAGGTGTGAGCTTTAAGACCCCCTTTCACTGCCCAGTTGATGAAAAGAACTTATCAACCAATTAAGATGCCACCAGTTTTCTTTAAGATAAGCCCGGTCCGTAACAGATATTAGGGTGAGGATTTCCAACCCGGGTTAGCATTATGTATATAAGCGAGACCGGATGTGGGGTTTGATGGATCGAGATTAAAAGAGCAACAGGGTTACATTTTTATATTGAATTACCTTGAGGGTCCCTATTAGGCTATATTCACACTGCCGTTGCACAAACGACGACCGTACCGGGCACTGACAGTGCACGGGGAGAGGAGGAGGTGGTGGAGAGAAGCTCACCCCCACCCTCTCCATAGGAAGTTATTGGCGCACGGCGCCGTAACTACGACAAAGATAGGACATATATACCGCTCCCGTAGGGCGCTGTCGGCCCATTGCCGGTCTATGGGTAACGTATATACGTCCCCCTACTGTAGTGTTGAATGTAGCCTTACATTGCATTAAAGGGGTATTCTCGTCTGGGCATTCACGTTCAGTTTCATTAATCTTCAATATATAAACATTTCTTCAATTGGTGTTATTAAAAAAAATGTTCTTGTGTGAAGAAATTTCCATAACAAAATCGCCATGTGCTCCCTAGAAAACAAGATGGCTTCCTCGGTTACAAACCACCTACACTCTGGCAGGTGGCCAAAATGCGCGATTGAGTCCTGACTGAGCCACGAGGATCAGCGATCATGACTACAGGAGGCTGTGGGACCTGCAGTAGTAACTCCAGGACATTTCATATACAAAGAAACTTTTTTGTTTCTTTGATGCAATCTCTCAGCCAGAGGTGGTCGTATCGAGGAAAGTATCTCGTTCTAAGGGACCATTGACTTTTACATTTAATGCGGAAATTATTCTTTACACAGGCACATCTTTTAATAACACTCTAATTGAAGAAAATAATGGGAGATTAATGAAATGAAGGTGAACTGCCCTGACGAGAAGCATTAATTCCATTAAACCTTGGAGAAGTCATAGCTTTCAAGGGAAGTTGTCGTGTCAGGGTTCTGGTATTATGGATCCGGGGAATCCCTGGATCGAATTGCTAACAAAATTCTGACCCATTTCTAGGTCCCATCTCAAGATGTATATCTCTGGACCCAAGGATGCTAGAAGCCTGGGAATAGGGGCACTGGGATCCACTGACGATAAAACAAATGTAGTTCCCCTTGGGCTGAGATGAGCTATAACTACTACCAAAATATTGCTCCGAAAGTTTATGGACCTCATTTGGGCCTCATATTACCCGTTCCCGACGCGATGCCGCAGCGCATGTCTGACGAGGAGTTGGGCTCTGCAGGAGTCACTAAGGTCGTGCGCCCGATATCCAGCAGGTGTCGTGCTGCGCCGAGGGCCGCGGAGTTCACCTCTTCTTCCCGGTGCATGTAACTGCTGATTTGAGAAACAAATTATTTTTTAAATTCCGCTTTTTTCCGAATCCGTCGGGCTTCCGACGGCCACGCCCATGATTTCTGTCGCATGAAAGACGATGCCGATGCGCCCAAAATCCAGGGCAATCCGGGCAAATCCGAAATGTGCGATTCGGACCATGGTACAATGAACCCCATGTTTCCTCACCTGATTTCAAATAAATTTATACTCACACGAAATGAACTGTGGACACTTCTTCTCTGTCTCCTCCGTAAAGGGGCGTCTAGGCCTTTTGGTAATTCTTTTGGCTAATGAAGGTTTTATACTGCAAAGTGGAATTCAGTCCAAAATGCTCTTAAACTTGGAGACATTGGGGGTCATTTACAGGGCCCGAATCGCTTTTTCGCCGGCGTTCCCGAATATTACGATTTGCGCGTTTTTAGCTGAACTGGCCCCCGGGTTTTGGCGACGCGATAGCTTGTGGCGATCGGAGCCGGCATGCAGGAAAAGAAATCGGGGGGCGTGGCCGTCGGAAAACCCGACGGATTCCGAAAAACTGAGGAATTTACAAAAAAAAGTTGTCACTTCCACGCGCTTACCTGCACCAGGAATTCGATAGTGTGAATCGGTGGACTCGGTGACAGCAGCGACAACAGGTGGACAGTCAGGCGACACTACCTAGTGAATCACCGGAAGACCCGGAATCCTCGACGTAGAACGTGCAGCGGATCGCGACAGGACGGGTAAGGTAAAAAAAAATGACCCCCAATGTATGAAGATATTGAGACAGATCCATATCCTGCTTCAGGCTGAATGGCGGCAATTCATTTGCAGTGATAAAGCAATTCCCCATGGAGATTCTCCGCACTGATATTCCTGTTCTCCTCTTCTTGATTGTTCTTTGTGGCAACAAGGGCTTATTGGGGGAATTGAATGATAGTGATGTGTCGTAAGATGGAATATTCTAGAAACCACAGACATGGAAACACCCTCTTCTTGCTATGGTTGATAGAGTTACCCCTTTGGTCTTCTCTGGTACAATCTGCTGCCAGAGGGTTAAGTCATTTGGAACGGCACCATAAGTTTAGAAATGTCAGTGAAACTTGAAAGGTACTACAATGTTACAGCAGGGTTTGCTAAGATAAGTAAGGAAATTGGCCCTGGCGTAAGATTCACACCCATAGCCTGCAGGTATCTGAAATGTTACAATTTTATTATGTATCTTTACATTTTTTTAAGTTTTTATTCTGTGCTTGGGAAATACTGTTATGTTACTCAAGTTCAGATTATTCACATGGAACACCAATGGGGAAGATTTACTTATCCGGTCCATTCGTGATCTAGGAGGCGCGCATCTGAGGTGGATTAGGTCTTCGGCGATCAAGCAAGGCAGTCCTCCAGACGTCCACCAGATGTCGCTGCAGCACTGAAGTCCGCCGAAGTCCGCGGAATGACACATCCTATACTTGGTGATGAGAAGGTAAGCTCGTTGTCCCGAACACTTTTTTAAAAAAAAAAACTACGGTTTTTCCGAATCCGTCGGTTTTCGTTCGGCCACGCCCCCCGATTTCCGTGTGGGCATGCCCGCCGATGCACCACAATCCGATCGTTGTGAGCCAAAATCAGCACAAATCGGGAATCTTTCAGGTAACACGTCGGGAAACGCGAATCGGGCCCTTAGTAAATGACCCCCAATGACCTCGACATTAGTAAACTGTGAGTTGTCTTGAATATCCTATATGTGGGCAGCACGGTGGCTCACGGGTTAGCCCTACAGCCTCACAGAGCTGGGTTTAAAGTCACATCCAGGTAACTTCTGCAAAGAGTTTGTAGTCTCCAGGTTTTGGCGTGGGTTTCCTCCGGGCACTCGGTTTCATCCCACACCCAAAACATACTGGTATGGTAGGTTGGTTAGATGTGAGCACCATGGGACAGGGAACCCATTTGGCAAGCTCTGTGCAGCGCTGGTTGTAATTGTAGGCGCTTGTATAAAAGAATTATGATTATTGCATATATATATATATGGGTTCACTGTATATGTGTGCTTAAGGGAAATTCCAGTGCCCCCCCCATAATTATTTACCAACGTATCCGGTAGTCCAGTTCCTCCCTTAGTCCAGAGAGGCTGCTGCGCTATGCATTCTTATGTGTATCTTGCTTTTTTGGGACAGATTACATGAAGGAGAAGTTGTCTTTTTTAAGGGTTTTCGGGCAGAGAGCAGAGAGATTTCCTGGGATTAGCAGATGTGGAGGTGAAAAACACGGCGTCATTACTAGCGGAATGAAAGATCGAGCGTGTATCCCAACCGCACACACTGGAGCCTTCTCTCCGCAGGAATTATTCAGTAGAACTTCTCCGCACATACGAGCGTCCTCAGTGTGGAGCGTCACATCACACAGCAATCACTTGTGCACATGATATACATACATACATGACGACATAATAACATTAAGAGGAATAATTAAAAAGGTTTAATTTAAATAAATAAAGATAAATGATAGAAAAAATAGACCATTTCAGTACATGGGGTCAATCAATTTAAAATTGGGGGGCTTTCTGTTAGATGTCATCAATAGATAAAGGGTCAGGGGGGAACCGCGATTCCATTGGGTTTGGCGAATATTTCCGTGTGCGACAAATTACCCCAGTTTTTGGCGCCCACGATGGATTTGTGGAGCAAACGGCGCAGGAATTGTTGCGCACAGAAATCGTGGGAATGGGGCGTGGCCGTCGGAAACCCAAGGATTCGGACGAATCCAGCGGAATTAAAAAAGAATTTTTGTCGCAAGTCAAGCAATCCACGGGAGAAGCAGGTGAACTGGCGGATTCGGCACAGCAGCGACTACGCCAGGAAATTCTGGGCATGACCTTAGTGAATCGCGCAGACCCGAATCCACGTCGGACAAGCTCCGCGGGATCGCGATGTGGTTCGGGTGGTAAGTAAATTTGCCCTCAATATTTATAAGTGTAGTCGGTAGAAAAGTGGTACTGCAAGTGTAAAAGTCAAGAATGTGATGTATAGGGGACCTGTACTTCTAGATGCGCGGTCCACCCTCACTATCAGGGTCACCCATATAATTTGCCCTACAGCAACCATACCATGGACAAATAGTAAACACCATTATTGTCCCAATCCCAGGGAGCGGGACCACTTTAAAACATGGTTCGTTATAGAAGGAATTCACAATTTGTGAACTTCTGATGAGTCCAGATTGATAATTTTAGGAGTTGGTGCTTGATACTCAATGTGAGGCATTTGTTGGGTATCGGAAAAGTGTAACAGCATCCCTTCCCCAAGAAGTATCCGATTATGACATCATGGCGCCTTTCATAGAGCATGATGAGGAACTTTTGCTCCGAATATCATTGGCATCTTGCCCGGGGACATATGAGCACCTTCGATAGGACATTATGCATCTTTGTTGGGATATCATGGACTCTTTGTTGGGACATCATGAGCACTTTGACCTTCTTTGCTTAGGAACGGGCATTTGGGCATCATGGGCATTTTTAGTCAGGGCACATGAGTGGTGCCACTGCATAGGGGGACAGTGGTTTCAACCTGTGGGTCGGGACCCAGCGGGGGTCGAACGACCAAAACTGGGGTCCTAAAGCAATTGGCGCCACAAATTTTACTGTGTTTTACTGCGTTGCATGGCTTTGGGGTCACCCACAGCATGAGGAAATGGTATTGCGGGGTAAAGCATTAGAAAGTTGAGGAACACTGGCATAGGACATGCATAGACTTCACGCTTGTGTGCCATTTTATTTTCCTGAGCTATGACATCATGAGCACTTTGCTAGGATATCATGGCCATCTTCGATGATAGAAAAATGTGCATTATGGTAAAGGACATGAGGCACATTTAATACGGTTGAAGGGTTTCCCGAAAGTGCTGCATCTTTGCTACGGACCAAAATGAACTTGTTTTATAAGGACATGATGGCTCATCTTGCCATGTTGCAATCTTTTTGAGGACATCATTGTACATCTGTGTTAAGGGCATCAATGGCCTCTTTTACTTAGGACATCATGAGCAGTACTGCTGGAATATATTGCATTTCTGTTGCTATGGACCAAATGGGTTCTTTGGTCCGGACATCATGGAATCATTGCTTAGGAAATCATAGACATCACTGCTTGAACCTATGGCCACAGACATCATTGGCATCATTTGCTTGGACATTATGGGCTTATTTGTTCAGGCCATCATGAGCTTCTATTATCAGTACATCATACGCTTTAGTGGAAGAAAGAAATCATCGGGGTCTTTGCTCGGTATACTCAGTGGTCTTGCTTGAAGGCGAAATATTAAATTACTAAATTGTAACTTTCTGATGAGACATAAAACCTTTAAAATAGAAAAAACCTTAAATTTATTTTCTGAGACAAATAGAGTAATTTCTGTGTGTGATGTGAGGGAGATTTACGCTTCACTGCGGGTGCTTGATATGAATAATGATGTAATATGTTGGGAAAATACGTACAATAGTAATAATAAGGCTTCAGGAGGAAGGTGATTTCGGGCCGGCATCCATCCTCGTGTAGGAGGGGCGCACTTATAGCGGGTATGAATATTTTGACAGCGGTCTCGACATTATAAGCTGTAGACCACGCGGACGGGCGTGGATCAATATCACTTGTGCATATTATACAGGGACTGGCGGCGGGGTAATTGCACACGGGGGCTTATTTACTAAGGGTCGCAGACAGATCGCAACTTTTGTTGTACTATGACATGTTTCAGGGGGATTACACGGCTTTGTGACAGGTAGGAACAGGTCTGTCTGCGCTGGATGTGTTCCAAAGATCGGATTGTGGCTTTCATGCAACACAAATCGAGGCCGCGCCGTCGGACGATCTGACTGATTTGGGATTGAGCGCAGGATTTAAGTTTCAGATTGTTGCAGCAATCCCCAAACCTTTACATACACCAGAAAGAGAAGGAAGAACTCCGGGAACCTGAGCGGGAATCGAGAGACACAGCAGGATATCGGTTGCACGGATCTTGTTACTAACCCTCCAGGCACGTATACACTGGACAATGCATTACATGCACCAGGACAGAAGCGGTGAGCTCCATGGGACCGGGCGCTAAGGGGAGCGACACATGCAGATATCGGCCGTCGATCATTGAATCTTATGGACACACCGCACAGCGCATTATCCCACGGAAACAATGCACTTACATGGCAAACCAAGTGAGAAGAAGCGGGGAACGCCGAGGGACGGATTGCAGGGTGAAGCTGACACCAATTGCAGGATATGGTGCGAACTGCGATCTGTGAGGACGGTAGCATCGGGCCCACTATGGAATTTATAACGGACAATGCACTTCACATGCACCAGGAAAAGAAGAAGGTGAACTCCGTGACGCTGAACGGGGAAGTGACAACATGGAGAGGATATCAGTTTGATTAGGGAGGCGCACGATCTTAGTACTGGCCCCGCACATCGACATATATACACGGGACAATGCACGTTAGCATGCTGCCAGGAATAAGAGGGTGAATCGGGGAGCCTGAGTCGGGGAGCACACAGCAGGATCGGGGAATGCAGTGATTTACGGACATCATCAAGATCATTATAGCCCCTAGGGGAGAGAAAATGACACTTCACATTCGGACAATGCACTACAGGGACAGAAGACAGGTGAACTCCGGGGACCTGATCGCGGGGAAGCTGAACACATGGCAGGAATAGGGGTGCGGGCACGGTCTTAGTGACTCCCCACAGCATTATACACGTGACCAAGTGCACTTACATTCACCAGGAAGAAGAAGGATGAACTCGGGACTGAATCTGAAGGAAAGGCTGCAGTGATACACATGCGGGATCGTTTCAGGATCGTAGATGACTCCCGACCCGACATTTATAAACAGACAATGCACTTACATGCAAAGGAGAGAAATGTGAACCATCCGGGACCTGATCAGGGAGCGACACATGCAAAGATATCAGCATCGCACGTATCTTGTGACTCCCCACACAGCCATTATACACGACAATGCACTACATGCCCAGGATAACGAAGAAGTGATGCAACTCCGGGGGACCTGAGCGGGGGAAAGTTGAACGACACATGCGAGGGATATCGGGTGGCAGATCTTAGTGACCACGCACAGGCGCATTAGCAGCGGACAATGCACTACGAGTGGCACCGGAAAGAAGAAGAAGGTGACTCCGGGGACCTGAGGGCGGAAGGGACACTGCAGGAATATCGGGGCAGACTTAGGGACTACCTGTCAAAGCCATTATACCACGAGACAAATGCACTTACAATGCACCAGGAAGAAGAAGGTGAACTCCAGGACCTGAGAGGGGAAGCGACACATGCAGGATATCGGGCGCGGATCTTAGTGACTCCCCGCACAGCTGCCATTATACACGAAATGAAGCACTTACATGCACCAGGACGAAGAAGTGAACCTCCAGGACCTGAGCGGGGAAGCGACACATGCAGGATCGGGCGCACGATCTTAATTACTCCGCACAAGTACAGTGTTTTAAAAGGGCCACTCTTTTTAGGATTTATGAAATTCTTCGTTATGCTCTGATGTAGAGTACTTAGGCAAGTATGTGCCCCCCTCCATGCGGCTGCTAGCTGCATAGAACTGAAATAGACAACTACGGTTTGTAGTCTGTTACCATAGTGACACACAGGTCTGCATTGGAGCAGAATACAAAAAAAAAACTATAGAGGTTTAAACACAAATTTTATACACATTGGGACAATAAGAGATTGGATTTAGTGTCTGCATCCCTCTTTCTAATTATTCTCTTAAAGGGACCATTAAAGGGGCTGTTCCCGCACTCCTCTGGTAGGAATGTGCACAGGTGATGTCAGAACATAGCGTCTGTATCAGGAAAGCATTATGGCTCGGCCGTCTATTTATAGGGGAGCATTTTCCTTTCTTTCGGCAGAGAGAGGCGCCTGGCAGGTTTGTGCGGAGAGCAGAGATCTCCAGACAGGAAGCTGCTTCTACACGACCGGGCAAACAAAAGAGGGCGAGACAGAAATAGACAGGGCCGAGACGCCGCCCTGCAAGAAGAAGCTCAAAAACTCCATCTCACCTCTGTGATCCCAATTTCTGTGATAATTAGAGTTGGCAGGTGCCTTCTTTAGATTACATGGTACGATGAGGTAGGAAGGTCTTATAGACATAGAGCGCAACCCATTGTCCACAGGTATTTGTGGTATTACAGCTAGTTCAGTCAGGTACATGAAGCTGCGTTTTTTACGTAGAAAAGATTCATGGATTGGTTAAGAAAGTACGATGTCTTACTCTAAATTGGAACAAAACCATAAAAATGGGGGCCCACACTCTATGCCCAATCTATAGGTACACCATAGGGGGATCATATGATTCATGCAGACACCGACAACGTCACAACAAATAGGAGGGTTGACACGCAATTAACAAAATCCAAATGACTGCTGTTACCCACATTTATAGTTGGGTAACTGTAATCCAAGAAGAATTATAATAAGAATTGGAAAATAGCCGAGATCAGGATCAGAGCACAGCAGGGGATCTCAGGGACTCTAGAGGCTTCTTAACAGCGAAAATAACATGATGTGAGGACACCCCACCTTTTTTAGCCTTTTTTGGGGTGAGGCAGTGGGGGGGCCCAGAATACCGGGAGTGGCTGGCGGTTGCGGCCTAGGCACGCTAGTGTCACGGGGTGCTTCAGTATGGGGGACCAGTGGACTTCTACAGCCTGGCAGGTTCCAGAGGTGGTTGGGTGGTTTGTGTAGGAAATATGGAGGGGGGAAGTGGTGATCCATGGTTCTCCCTGAGTGTCTGTATCCGATATGTCCTGGGTATGGATGGGGGAGCCTGTGGTGGTCAACAGCTGTATCCAGGGATCAGCGGAGGCAATGGTGTGCAAAATCAACTTGCCAAGCTTCTTAATTGAACGACAGACAGGGGAGGCATAGTATGGGGTATAGACGAGAGCCCATCCGGGAATAAAGGATTTGGGATGGGGGTACAGGACGGGGGCATAAGATGGGCGGTGGTTAGGTACAAGAAAGGGGAGCATAAGATGGGGGGGGATACAGAAAGGGGCAGCTCGGCATGGGGGAGGGCTACAGGAAAGTGAGCATACCACGACTGGGGGGGACAGACGCGAGGTTTGGTGTTAGGGGGTGTGGGGAACAGAAAGGGGAGAATAGGAGGGCGGAGTGTGGGCTACGAAAGGGAACCATAGGGTGTGTAAAGAAAGGGAGCATAAGATGGAGGGGGTGGGGGGCGTTTACAGAAAGGGCGCATAGAAGGGGGATGGCTACAGAAAGGGAGATTCGGTTGGATAGAAAGTGACCATAGGCTGATGGACAGAAAGGGGAAACATGGGCTTGGGGAACAGAATCAGTGTCGTTTCAGGTATGGTTATAGGCCCCAGTGGGATATATATAGGAAGAACCATGTGTTTTTAGTTATTATATGTGTCTCTATTGATGGATTGTTGCATTTGTATTAATTTTTACAGATTTTTTTAATCATTTCTTCATCTTAGCAATTTCTAAAATATTTTTTTAGTTCTCACATTCATTTATGATCTTTAGGTACAAGTGTTTCAGTCCGTGGCATATACAATTTGTTGTTAACGAGCTCAGAAGAGCAGAGGGATTAGTTCTCCTGATTGAGTTTCATCCTAGAGGGTTCTGTAATCCATTCCAGGTACCGCGGATACATCAGTACAATCCTACGATGGCGATGGGATATTTTGGATAACTGTCAGCCTGGAAAAATGACTTCTTTAAATATCTTTGTCATTCTGTAAAGAAAGAGAGCGGGGGGAACTGAGACTTAGAGTACATTGGGCTCATTTACTAAGGGCGCCGATTCGGGTTTTCCCGGACGTGTAACCGACTATTTCCGTTTGCGCCCATTTTCCTGAATTGCCCCGGGATTTTGGCGCACGCAATCGGATTGGGCGCCATCGCGTGGATGAAAGAGAAGCGCAAAACCGGGGAGTGGCACTACCCATTCAACGTCTCAGTCTCCCAGCTCGCCCCTCATCTGTTTACCCAGTCGAACGAAACCCGACGATTCGGAAAAAACCGCCGCATTTAAAAAAAAAAATGTCGCGGAGCTTTGCACTTACCTTCAATAGGAATAGCGGTGACCTCCGCGCGTCCGATGCTTTTCCAGCGCAAGCAGCGCCACATTGCTGCGGCAAGGAACTACCTAATAAAATACCGCCGGACCCGAATCAAGCGCCAGAGAACGCGCCGCGGGATCGCGCCCTGGACGGGTAACGTAAAATCTGCCCCAGTATGTTAGAAAGTTGACATCTTTACAATACTATGAGGAAACTTTATGCTTTATATGGACAATCCCTTTTAAGCTTTGTCATGTATCAAATATTTTGGTTTTGATCAGTTCCATGATGAATGTGTGCAGTCCCTCAATGACCTAGACGACCGATGATGTTCAGTAATTGGGCTCGTATGCAGGGGAATGCTGGGAGCTGTAGTCTGACCAGTTGGAGCAAACTTCCTATAGGATGAGACAGTATGGAATGGACAGCAGGGGTTTGCGCGCGTCGTTCTCTGTTCCTTCTCTGTTTCTGCGGCTTTGAAATTCCATTTTTCTTCATTCACTTCCTCCAGGGTTTTGGTTTTTCAAACAATGCTTGTCCGTCATCAGAGGTGCGTGGATGACAGAGAGGGTGACGGACATCCTCAGAACATGGCGGCGCTCCACGGGGGATAGCAGCAGAGCGGCCTCCTCTGTCCCAGAGCAGAAAGTGTATGGAGCGATTATAACGGGGGCAGAGAGGTTACTAGTCACCCCTAGACTTGATTGACTAAGTGCGTCCAAAGGGTTCTCTAAAAACACCATTATGATCCACGCGTAGAATAGATTTGATATGTGGTCCAGGATCAGCGCACAGAGTGTGGGACATGAGGAATTACAAATCGTCTCCAGGGACAATACCGGTACTGACTGTAGAGCACAGAGCACAGCCGTGTGAGGACATGGAGGATTACACAGGCCTCCAGGGGAACAATACCTGTCACTGACTGCAGAGAGCACAGAGCACTAGCAGGTGAGGAATGACGGCATTACACATGTCTCAGGGACATACATGTCACGACTGAAGAGAGCACAAGAACAGCGAGTGTGAGGACATGAGGATTACACATGTCCAGGGACCAATAACCTGTCACGGGACTGTAGAAGCCAAGCACAGAAGGGCACATGGAGAAGATAACAATCCTGCAATAAAATACGGATTTGAACAGTCTGCCGCGACTAACAAAATATGCAAAGGTCTGAGATTTAAACATCTCTCCAGGGACAATACATAACACTGGCTGCAGAGAGCAAAGAAGCCACGCAGTGTGAGGTCTGATAACAATCTTCCAGGACAATTACAAACACTGGTGCAGAGAGAACAGAGCACAGCAGTGTTGAGGTCTTTGATAAACAAAACTACTCTCCAGGGCCAAACATACACTGGCTTTGCAGAGAGCAAGAGACAGCAGTGTGAGGTCTGATTACACATATCTCCAGGACATACATAACATGGTGCAGAGGCAAAGAGAACAGCAGTGTGAGGTTGATTACACATCTTCTCCGGGACAATACATCACACTAGGTGCAGAGAGCACAGAGCACAGCAGTGTGGGGTTTGATACACATCTCTCAGGGACAATACATAACACTGGCTGGAGAGAGAGCAGCAGAGCACAGCAGTGTGAGGTCTGATTACACATTTCTCCGGGACAATACATAACACTGGCGCAGAGAGCACAGAGCACAGCAAGTGTGAGGTCTGATTACACCTCTCTCCAGGGACACTACATAACACTGGATCGCCAGAGAGCACAGAAGCACAGCAGTTGAGGTTGATTACACATCCTCTCAGGGGACAATACATAAAACACTGGCTGCAGAGAGCACAGAGCACAGCAGAGTGAGGTATGATTACACATCTCTCCAGGGGGACAATACATAACACTGGCGGCAGCGAGACAGAGCACAGCAGTGTGAGGTTGATTACACATCTCTCCAGGGACAATACAAACACTGCTGACCGAGAGCACAGAAGACAGCAGTGTGAGGTCTGATTACACATCTCTCCAGGGACCAATAACATAACACTGGCTGCAGAGAGGGTATAGAAGCAAATGTAAAATACGGGGTGGGTTGGACAGGATGCGCTGACACCAGGAAAGAGACCGTTGGATTAAAAAAATTCTCAATTTTATTGGTTGTGTGACAATGCGTTTCAACACCGTCTTGGTGTCTTCATCAGGTCCAAAGCAACAGGGACTGGAGGACGGAGATGACAGGAGTCGATCCCTGGCAAAGTCTAGACCAGTGGTGGCGAAACTATGGCACTGGTGCCAGAGATGGGCACTCAGAGTACCTCTCCATGGGGCACGCAGGCTGGTCTCTCAGACACAGCGTTTGCCAGACATGGCATCTTCCTGTAGTCTCTGCAGGCCAAGTAGTTACTGTATTGTAAAGAGACCCTCCTGTGCTGTTTGGTCCTGTCCGAAGGTGAAAAGGTGGACTGGGACGGCTTGGAGATCAAAGATTATAGTAGACAATAAGTTTGTTACGCTGTGAGCCACACCTGGGTTTGAACCGTTTTTGGTCCGTTTTTAAGCGTCCGTCCAAAAAAAGCATATATTGTTTACAAAAACGGACCAAAAACTGGTTCCAAAAGCCAGTGTGCAATTCCCACACTTAGGCGGCACGCTGGAACTGGCTGCAGAAAAACAGAGCCACAGCAGGGTGAGGGAAAGACCTCGTATCTGCAGTGACTGCGTTTGTTTGTGTCACACCTGCTGATAATATGAGGGGATTGAGGACTGGGTACATTGCCCACAGCATATAGAGCATGAGGCCCAGTTGAGTCGCAGGGACGGTGGGGTGACACGTTGTGTGAGGTGGAAGCGGCGTGTGGCAATATTTACATTTGCATCGCTTTCTAGTGCAGCCAAATGCTCTGGGTAGCAGAAAATGAATCCAAGTGAAGATGCGGCAGGTCCTGCGTCTGCATGTGTTAACAGGCAAATACCCTGAAACTTACAGCAAATGTTAAAAGGTTGCAAACCGGACCTAAGGGTGAAGACAACGTGGACGTTGTAAACCCGTTTTTAGGCCAATTTTTAAGCAGTCCGTTAAAAACGCATGCATTTTTTAAATGAATGCCTTTAAAAAACTGCCTAAAAATTAAGTTTCAAAACGCCACGTGTGCCACACCCTCTAAAAGGGTCTGGTAATATAGAATGTTAGATCCCTCCCAAAATATGAGATTTGCTCCATAAATGGGATAATTCAATTCTATATCAAGCCCTCTTCAGTGCTGTCAGTGAATAGACTAAGTCCATACGTATGACAGCTGGAGGTTGATACTAATGTATCCTGTCGAGATAATACTCCTTGAGTAAAAATTCAGTAGCCAAAACCTTTCTTGTGCTGATGCTAGTTTGTCTCAGTGTACCAGAGCAGAGACAAGGAATGAGCAGCAGTAGGTCAATGCGACGATGATGTGAAAGAAGCTGCTGCCTTTGTGGTCCCTAGGCCGAGTCACAACGACGCTGGCTGTCGTCACGATAGCCACAGGGGAAGGTCCTCGGCCCGAACGCAACATGCGTTTCCAGGGGGACCGCATGGAGTGGTAAGCATCGCATGCGTTTCTCTGGACAGCATGTGCGTTCGGGCCAAGGACTTCCCCCTGTGCAGCTAGCGCGCGTTATGAACGGACGCCTAGCGGTACCTGTGACCGTGGCCTTATGTCAGAAAATTGTTCAGGATTGTCAGGATATCACCCCAACTGATCTGAAATTAATGGGGAGTTCTGTTCTGTACCCTCATCTACTCGCTAGTAAGTGGACAGGGACACAAAGGGGCTATTTACTAGGGCTTTTCAACGTTTACGGGTTTTGCACGGCCGTGTGACCGGATTAACAGGGGATGTGTCGCACGCCAATCGGATTTGGCACAGAGCCGTTGCTTTCATGTGACAGAATCGGGGTGGGGTCCATTTTGGACGATACGTATGATTCGGAGTGAGCGCAGCAGGAGTTAAGTTCAAATTGTGTTGGCCAGGACCATGCACTTACAGCACCAGGCAGAAGAAGAAGGTGAACTCCGGGGGACCTGAGTGGGGAAGCGACAATGCAGGCTATCGGCGCAAGGCTCTTAGTGACTCCCGCACAGCGCATAGACACGGACAATCCACTTACCATGCACAGGAAGAAGAGGTGAAACGCCAGGACTGACGGGGGAAGTGACAATGCAGGATATCGGGCGCAGGATCTTAGCCCCTTCTACAATGGCGTTTTTTCACGCGCGAGTTCTGCGGTGATTGATCGCGCAGGAACTCGATTGACACCTGCTACCATTGTATTAATGGGTCTTTATCCATGGAGTGGTTTTGAACGCGCGTGTTGCGTGCGTTTGCACGCGCGAATCGAGCATGCTCTATTTTTGCGCGTCACGCGCGTTGTTCACGCCCCATTCAAGTCTATGGAGATGCATCAAGAACGCCATTGCCTCGCAATATTGCCAACGTGCAATGCGGAGTTGCCATTGCGTTTTACGAAGGTTGCTAGGTGACCAGAGTAACATTATTCCGCTCGCGAACGATAATTTAAATTAATAAACACAGGTCTTCGAAGAACAGTGAAGATAGAATAAAACCAGTGACAACAGTGAACACAGTGACACAGGATCATTTAAGATAAAAACACGTGCAAGAACACCGTGCAGAATAGATACAGATGTCGGCACATATGACTTACTTGTCGGGAGCTACGCGCGGAGCGGTGCGAAAAAAGCATGTTGAAGAACATATATATGTGTGTAAAGAACAACACATTGCAGATGTTTCCTACATCGCAAAGTTTTGCACACATATATATTGTTCTTCACATGCTTTTGTTCGCACCGCTCGCGGTATCTCCCGAACGTAGCAGATTGTGCCGAACATCTGTAATCGATTCTGCACTGTGTTCTGCCACTTGGGTTGTACTTAAATGAGCTGTGGTCACCTGTGTTCACTGTGTTCACTGGTTTTTATTCTATTCTTCACTGGTCTTCACATCTGCTAAATTGCGGAGATAATATACGCGCCAGAACAGTGAAGAATCGATCGCAGGATGTTTGCAAATATCAGAAGACATTATTTGTCAATTACATACACCTTTTAATCCCAAATCATGGTCCCTTTGAAAAACTGGCTCGAGTCTCCATTGAAAAGCGCGTCAAAAAATGCGCCGAAAAGCAAAAAACAACGCTAGCAACACGCGCGTGAAAAACGCAAAAAACGCAAATTACTCCAAGGAAAATGAACAAAAACGCTAGCCATAACGTCAGTTTTTCACGCCATGCACCCGAAGTGAAACGCAAACGCTAAGTTGCAAGAGGCCTTAGTGACTCCCAACAAAGCGCATTATTACCGGCCAATGCACTTACGGCACCAGGAAGAAGGTGGGTGAACTCCAGGGACCTGAGCGGGAAGCGAAAAGCAGGATATCGGGCGCACGATCGTAGTGACTCCCCGCACAGGCATTATTACACGGCAAATGCACGTACATGCACCAGGACGAAGAGAAGGTGAACTCCGGGGACCTGAGCGGGGGGAGAGACACATGCAGGATATCGGCACAGGATCTTAGTGACTACCAGCACAGCGCATTATACACGGGACAAGATTACAGCACCAGGACGAAGAAGGGGGTTGAACTTCCTGGACCTGGGCAGGGAAGCGACACATGCAGGCTTATCGGGGAGGATCTTAGTGACTCCCCGCACAGCGCATATACAAGGACAATGCATACATTGCACCGGAATGAAGAAGGTGAACTCCAGGGACCTTAGCGGGGAAGGGACCACATGCAGGTCATGGGGCGCACGCCGAAGTGGACTCCCCGCACAGCGCAGTCTACCCGGACACTGCACTTTACATGCACAAGGAAGACGAGGGTGAACTCGGGGACCGAGCGGGGAAGTGAACCACATGCAGGATATCGGCTGCGCACGATCTTAGGTGATCCCAGGCACAGCACATTATACACGAAAATGCACTTAATGCACCAGAAAGAGAGGGTGAACTCCGGGGACCTGAGCGGGGAGGCAGGACACAGCAGGATATCGGGTGCAGGATCTAGTGACTCCCGCACCAGCCCATGATACAGGACACTGCACTTACATGCACCAGGAGAAGAAGGGAACTCCGGGGACTGAGCGGGGGAAGCGACACTGCAGATATAGGGCGCAGATCTTAGTGACTCCCAGCACAGCGCATATAACGGACAATGCATTAAAGTTACACAGGAAGAAGAAGTGAACTCCGGGGACCGAGCGGGAAGTGACAAATGCAGATATCGGGTGTGCAGGATCTTAGTGACTCCCCGCACAGCACATATACCGGACAATGCACTTACATGCACCAGGAAGAAGAGGGGAACTCGGGGGTACATGAGCGGGGAGGGAAGGGGGGAGGAAAGCGACACAGGGCAGGATATGGGCATCTTAGTGACCCCAACACAGCACATTAAAACGGACAATTGCACTTACATGCACAGAAGAAGAAGGTGAACAAAACTCCGGAGGACCGAGCGGGGAGGAGGAAGCGACACTGCAGGATATCGGGGAGGATCTTAGTTAGTGACTCCCCGCACCGACGATATACAGGGACAAATGCACTTACATGCCCAGGAAGAAGAAGGGAACTCCGGGGACATGAGCGGGGAAAGGACCACATGAGGATTATCGGGGCAGGATCGTCGTGACTCCCGGCACGCGCTTTATACACAGACAATGCACTGTAAATGCACCAGGAAAGACGAAGGTGAACTCCCAGGGACTGGCGGGGAGGGGGGAGGAAGCGACACATGCAGGATACAGCGTGCACGATCTTAGTGATCCCTCACAGCGAATTATACCGAACATGCACTTACATGCCCCGGAGAACAAGGTGAAACCCTGCCAGACCCCTGAGCGGGGAGGAGGAAGCGACACATGCAGGATATCGGGATGCAGGATCTTAGTAACTCCCGGCACGGGCGCATTATACACGGACAATGATTACATGCACAGGAAAGAAGAAGTGAAAACTCCGGGACCTGAGCGGGGAAGTGACACATGCAGGATATCGGGCAGGATCTTAGTGACCCCTGCACAGCGCATTATACACAGCCACTGCAATTACATGCACCAGGAAGAAGAAGGGAAATCCAGGACCTGAGCGGGAGGAAGCGACACATGCGGAGATCAGGGCACGATCTAGTGACTCCCTCCCAAGCGGCATTTACACGGACCCATGCACTTACCTGCACCAGGAAAAGAAGAGGTGAACCTGCCAGACATGAGCGGGGAGGAGGGGAGGGAAGCGACAACATGCAGGAATCGGAAGAAACGATCTTTGTGAGGCAGCACCAGTGGCACAGTGCATTATCGTCGGACAATGCACTTTTTGTGAACTCCTCCGGATGGGTAAGTAGATGTGCCCCAAAGAGTCTGGAACATTCATTTATACATTACATTGATGTCAATTATCACTACCATGTAATACTCTGTGTCACCTGTGGGGGTGCTGCAGGGTAATTGAACGGAATTTTCAGAGCGTTCCAACATGAATGTGATACCAGCAAATGGACACGGTGACCCACACAACTTTACTGTGGGTGGAAATATAAAAAACCCACTTATACAAAGAAGACAAGGAAAATTAATGTTGAAAACTTTGCAATCAGAAATGCGCAATTTAGGTTTTCTGTTTCTTTTACGTGCCAGAGGCAAAGCCCAACCACTGGATTACAAATGGTGATAGCTGGACCAAAAAACGTGTCCAGGTTTTTTCACGCAACGTGTGAATGGGATTTGTAGAGGTCTAGTTCACTACACTGAAAATTCCAGACGCGGTTATCTCCGGCCACGTGGCTTCGGGTCCCTGTAGAGGATGAAGATCTGCTTAAAAATCTGCACAAGTTAATATATTTTCTATGCAGAATATTAGCGGATTTCAATCGTGATTGACTTAAAGGAGTTTTCCAGGAATCGTTGAAATCTTCCTGTACATATCCTGCTTCGGCTTCTGGTTCTTGCATTGTGGCCGTCTCCAGGTTGGGCTGGAGGTTGCACCCGGTCATTCACTTGTGACTTAACTGAAGCTACTTTCCTGTGGGCTGCTGATTGGTTGAAGTGGGACCGGTGACCCCTGGCACAACAGTGCAGGAGAATGGGAGACCACCACAACCCTGGGATGAAGAGCTGGAGGAGGGGGTGTACACCTTATTTTTTCTCTTTGGCTGTCTCTGCCGCCTGAGGCAATGTTCATACAGTGCACTTTGAGACGCAAAGGGCGCATTCACACGATGCGTTGCATAACGTTTATTGATGCATTTTTGACGCATTCAAAAGGGTTCAGCCTTAATCACATTTTGAAGTAACATTGCGTTTTAGCAAATGCAATAGAAACGCAATGTTACTTCAACATGTGATCAAGGTTGAAGCCTTTGGAAAGCGTCAGAAACGCATAAAAAAAACGCGACGCAACGCATCGTGTGAATGCACCCAAAGGCTTCGACCATGATCACATGCTGAGGTAACATAGCACTTCCATCTCATTTGCCAAACGTGATAGAAATGCAATGTTACCGCAACTTGTGATCACGGGGGAAACCTTTGGATTGTGTCTCTAAACGCACCATGTGAACGCAGCTCGATGGAAAGCAGTGACTTGGTTGAGAGGAAAGGGGATAACACTCTGATGGTTGGGGACCCAACTGCTGGGACCTCACTAATCACATTGATTCTCACTAATCGAATAAAGCAGCAGGTCGTGCATGTGTCCTGCTGCTCCATCCAATGCTAACGGAGTGTCACAGCGCTCCGCTATCTTCTAGACCGCAATGATACGTGAGCGCTGTGCTCCTCTATTTCCAGGACTGAGTGGAGGTACACATGCTCCATCTGTTGCTTCATTCAGTTAGTGATAACGGGACCCCTAACCACCAGTCCCAGCATTCGGACCCCCAGCGATTAAATTGTTATAGGGGATGATACTTGGTGGAGTTTTTCCTACACTTCCTCTCCCCTTACAATCCACTTCTGACCTCGCCTTCATATGAGACGTGTGAATGAGCCCTTCCACTCACAGAGTTGGCGTAAGCGAGGCCTTAAAGTGACAGCGCCCCAGTATGAGTGTCCCAAAGCCTCCAGCAGGATCCAGGGCCACTCCTCTGCTGGGATGGGCCTTCCCCTGACAAGTTCTGGGAGCTGGATAACAGATTTCCTTCAGTCCAATCCTTGCTGTCCCGTTATCTGGCAGTGCATGTCAGGACTACTCTCCCTCCCTCCCCCTGTCATACCACCACATCCCCCCACCCCTCACACACTGCCAAAAAAACAAGCAGCCCCCCCATCCACCCCCCCTTCTCCTTCCTCATTTCCTTAACAGCATTTCCTGAGCTGGATAACCCAGTGATTTGTAAGAAAAGGAGGAAGAAGGAAAAAAATTCAGATAGGTCAAAAAGAGTCATTTGCAGCCTCTGGGACTGGTCATGGTGCACCTTAGAGTGCAAGCTCCTGTGACTTTCTATTGAGCTGGAGGAGACAGTCCTGCTTAGGTGGCACCCTTCCCCTGGATCTAGATGCCAAGGTGCCAGCACCCAGCTGCTCTGCCTTGTCCCCCAGGATGTGATCCCTCTGGCCACCCAAATCTCAGCCTCTAGATCCTGCAGCCTCCATCCCTCCCCCTCCCCACCCTGGGGTGACAGCTGATCTCCCTGTCCAGAGCTGCTTGGATTTTCATGGAGTGACTTGGAAGAAGCTGGGACACCCCCAATGTTGGCTGGCTGATCACCCAGGACTCCCTCACCCCCTCTCATTGCTGCATTATCTAGAAAGTAGTTTGATTTCCACTGGGAGGGGTAGGGGGCTCCTCTCTGGACCAACTCATGAAGAACAAGGGAGCCAAGACGAAGATCAAGAGGAAAGGAGCCTTTGGATGTGACCTGATTGAGCACCTGGATTCCTCTGGGCATGATGGTAAGTGACACCCTGACATCCAATCCCCAGGGCACCCATGGAAAGTTGGTGCCCACCCAAATCTCATCCTCATCATTGCAGGATATGAATTGTCCCTCCATAGAGCAATCTTCTAAGTGATGCAACTGCAAGAGGTTTGAGTGGATGTGGGTAGTAATGGGTTAATAACGAGTCTAGTCAATGGATGAAGGGACAGTAAGGGGTTAATGACCGGTCCGGTCCACAGGGTGGTGGGGGGCACCATCTGATTTGAATGAACTGCAGGGAAACTTTGTTGCTTTTTGTGTAGCAAGTTCTACTGAAATGTATCATTAGGTCATTAACCCTTTTTCTGCTGCCCTATTACTGGTGGATGGTGAATGGGAGGGAAAGGGTTAACGGCAGATGGGATCAGTATGGATTCTATGTATTATGTGTCTGGGTTCAATCTATACAGATATCCCCCACCCCGGGCATTAACTCTCAAGCCCCTGGATGAAGTCAGCAGTGGCTTGATTTTATTTTTGGATGCTTTCCTAGGCAGGGAGAGGGTTAACTACAGATGTGAAAGATTCCCAGTAGCTCTGTGAGGGAGAGGTGAGATGGGATTAACCCAGGGGCTGCCAGGAAACTGCATTACTTGGGAGTTTTTTAATTTATGCTTTGTGAAAGGGTTAATAATATAGGGCCATAGGATTAACCCACTTCTTGCCAGGAAGCCGTATACGTAGGCGCTGTGACTAGTCCAGTGCAAAGATCATCGTCCTACTCGACATCTTGAATTTCGCCACCCCCATAAAAATTCTGCAAGCTTGCAACAAGATTTCGGTAACTTTATGGCATTAACCCCTTGCGTGGTAGAGAGTAATGGACTTGTAGACGCTGTCAGTCCCTTAATTCGTTTGTTACATACTTTGTGAGTTACCTTTCCTGGCGAGGAAGGAGTTAAAGAGCAGACCGAACCACGGGCAAACGGAAAATCGGAATTAACCCCTTCACTGCCGGAACACACTAAAATCGACAATAAACTACATGGACTGTAAAAGACCTGAGCTGTTGTCAATAATTATGGGGTTCCATGGATTTTTTTTTGGGAAATGTAATGACGTGTACCCATTCCCCCAAATCGATAACTACTCTGTTATATGTGTGTACGTAGAGGATTGTTCACATTTTCTATATCAACCTCCTTTATATTTGTATCTCACAAAATTGTTCACAATTGTGTCCTAAATCTGCATTTGATACACATTACTGTCTTAAAAGGGTTAATATTGATAGTAATTCTTGCATTTCTGCCCCAAAGAGTCATTCTGATAACATCCGGCCTGGATTACAAAAGACAATGACATAACTGAGCTGATCACTCATAATCTTGTGTGTCATGCTTACACCCTCTGTGCTGCTGTGACTAATGGAGACACTGTCGGAGCTATAGAAGAGACATGATGTCACCGGCTCATCCCAATTTCAGATTTTCTCTCTTTATCTTATGTGTTTTTCTGTCATACTTCTAGAACTAAAGTGATGGAGTGACAATTTACTAGGTCCCGAGGGTTTTTTTCTATCATGTTTGGAACTTGTCTTCTTCTTCTTCTTCTCCCTTAAGGGGCTGTGTTTTTAGATAGACGATCTCAGTAATTACGGGTCTAGTAATTGTATGCAATTGATAATTACAGTGTATGCGTCTGCGCTCATACGTGGCTGTTACTGAGCGCAAAGGTTTGCAAACTGGAATTAGGGCTGTAGAGTCCTCCTTGGCCCCAAAATTAGGACCTTATGTGTAAAACCTCCGATAAACGGCCATGGGGCGGCATGTTTTCATAAGCACCGCCCCTTTCGGGGTCTATTTGCAAGACAATTTTTGACAAAATTACTTTTTTCATGGAATATAATCAGATATTCTTACTTTGAGACCCCCTGATTGGCTGGTTGTCAGTCCGCAAACTATAAACATAAAAAAAAGTGCCCAAAACTTTTCACAGCTAAGGGCGCGTTCACACAATGCGTTGCTTCGCATTTTTTGATGAGTTTTTGAAGCATTCTGAGGGTGATGGCACACGTGGCGTTTTGAACACGTTTTTGGCCTTTTTTAAGCAGTCTGTCAAAAGACGCATGTGTTAACAAGTGAGTGCGGTTTTTGAAAACGCATGCGTTTTTGACCAGGTTCAATTAAGAAAATTGGTCAAAACTGTCAAAAACTGATGCGTTTTTAAAAACGCATGTGTTTTTTAATGCATGTGTTTTTGCCGGACTGCTTAAAAAAGGGCCAAAAACGCCACGTGTGCCATCACCCTTAGGGTGATGCCACACGTGGCGTTTTGAACCCGTTTTTGGTCCGTGTTTAAGCAGACCGTCCAAAAACGCATGCTTTTTTGAAAAATGCATGCGTTTTTTGAAAACTCATCAGTTTTTGACCAGTTTTAATGAAGATAATTGGTAAAACCCGTCAAAAACGCATGCGTTTTCTTAACGGACTGCTTAAAAACTGACAAAATATGGGTTCATAACGCCATGTGTGGCATCACCCTAAAGGCTTCAGCCTTGATCACATCCTAAGGTTACATTGAAGCCTTTGGACTGTATAAAAAACGTGACGTAGCGCAACGTGTGAACACGTCCTCATGGTTTGTTGCATTAAGGGCTTGTAAAGAAGCTGTTTTCATTCGCTGACAGCAAGCACAAGTCTTGAAAATGGTGGGAAAAGTTGCAGAACTGTTTATTTGTGATCAGCGAGGCAGTTTCTGGAGGCTTTGATCTGGTGAATGCCTTGCGGTTTATGGTTATTGGACACAGACACTTCCGGTAAGAAAATTGTGCATATATTATTGATACAGCGGAACCATAAAGTAAATGGCAATGCTGAGAAGTCGTACACGTCCGTACAGACCTTATCATTTATTGATAGCACTTTTCATTGATTCTTTCCCTCTAGGTAATGATCTAAACTTCCTTCATTGTTTCAGTGTCTGTGTCCCTATGACAATACTTCCTGTCCCAGCATGTTGGCAGGACACGGTTATCATGGTAACTGAAATGAAAAGAATTCAAAGACCTGATGTAGCATTAGTAGGCCCGGTGCCCCTATGATGACACTGCCTGTCAGGTTACAGGACAGGGAGTTTTATCATGGGGGCACAGGTCCTTGCTTTTTTTTACTTCAGCTTTTAATAATGTGATTCAGTATCTGGATTGTTCTCTTCTGTCAGGTTTCTAAGGCACAGATGTAAACAAAACTGTATACCAGAAACTAATATAATGTACAAGCATGGCTGCTACAGAACTAAAACCTATTATAGAGATGGAGATGAATTGCAGCACTACAAGGTAGAGCCAGTTTTCCATTCAGATATTGGTTGTCACTAAGATTTCACTACTACTGTAGGCTTCATTCATACACACTAGGCCTCGTTTATCAAAACTGTCATAGTTACCCCTAGCAACCAATCACATCCCAGCTTTTATTCTTCCAAAGCACTTTCAGAAATGAAACCTGATCTCTGATTGGCTGAATGACCTGGATAACTAAAGACAGTCCTAATTTGAGACAGAATTGGTAACTGGAAGTCATTTTTTTTCCATCATTTTAAACACTTTTGATAAAAATTATAATATTAAGAAGACTGTAATGCTGGAGTGATCAGTGTCTAACATGATTTTCCTGATTTCTTCTCATTGCTTGTAGCAGATACTATTGGAAAACCCATGACAAAGACTTCATAAGTGGTGCATGCTCAGTTTTTTTCCCCCTCAAATAGGCTACATGAGATTTAGACTGAAGAAACTGTTAAAAACACCACAAAACCACCCAAAAAATAACATAAACTTGGCTCTCGAACAATTTTGACCACAAAAATGGCGTCCCCGAGGGTGTGCACACTGTCTATCTGTTCTATGCTGGAGAAAGCTGGGTATCTCTGACAGTACCATAGAGAATTAATAGAACGACATTGTGTGTGCTCAGCCTGCGGGGAGATGGTCGGGCCTTTGACAGATCAGCACGGGGTCCCCAATATCAGTGCAGACACTGAACTTCTTCTAAACTTGGATTAACCTCTTTAAGGCCAAGGACAAACACGACAGAGCCACGATTTATCTATGGCAGGGGACACTGTGAAATCCGTCATATGAATCTACAGCGTTAATCAACATACTGCAGGATTAAAACCCTGTCCTCAATGCCGTCCAGCACAACATTATAAACGATAAAAAGCCACAAAAAACTGCTGCGTGTGTATTCCGCCTAAAGCCCTTTTTACGCCATAACTTCTGATCGTTATTATTGGAAGCGGTAGCTGTGCGGCCTCATGTCACGTAGCGCCCCAGAAAGTTAGCCAATGTTTTTGTTTATTTTTACTTTTTACCCAGCTTTGCTGATGACAGAATTGTAGCGGTACCTCCGCTATAAGCAGGAATTTGGGGGTAATGATTCCCACATGGCAAAGGAATGGCAGGAGTAGGGCCAGGCGGGAGGAATGCTGGTGGCTCCATCTGTTTCCCACCTGCCCCTTCTTCAGAGAGTGGCTGCCATTCCCTCTCACCCTCTCCATCACAGCCGGCATAGAGAGGGCTCTGTTCTGGGACTGCCAGGGTCTCTGATCAGCAGCCAAGCAGATTGTGTGCGCTTGTGCCTTTAACGCTTGCTTCATTTCCTTCATATGTCTCTGAAGACACGTGTGCCCCGCACACATCCCACTCATTCATCCTCTAACCAAAACTCAAACTCCAAAAATCTGACAATATCAGGCATCCACTGTGTCCTGGGAAAGCTGGGTGAAAACTGATAAAACTCCATTCCTTGATATTAGTATGTATCCACGCTTTCTCTGCCTTCCTAATTCAGAGGCCAGTAAATGCCAAAGGACTATTACTAGTGATGGGTCGTTTGTGAACAAGCCGCCACAAAGAGCCGGCTCATTCGCATGAACGATGTGAGCCGGCTCACCACAGCCGATGGCTCACTAAACCCCACCTCAACACGCCCCCTTTAACCTGATAAAATCAGGTTAAAAGTGGTGTGGAGTGGGCTGTTTAATAGGGAGCCGTTCAGAAGCCAAAAGAGCCAGCTCGTTTTAGTAAGCAGAGCTTAATGAGACAGCTCTCTAAGAAGAGCCGGAATTCCCATTACTAACTATTACTACTACTATGCCCCCTAATATAAACTCCATAGCCATAGGTTTTACTAAATAGCTGATGCTTGCTGCATATTTGACATTCAGAGGCCCGGGGAAGTTAGGTCACTTTTTCCAGTCTGTGACCCTGTTAAGTATTCTATTTTGACTTTATGGAAAAACTGGATGATATCCAGCATCTCCATCATAACAACTCAAAAATGAGATGCTTTCCTCCTTTCCCAAGAACCAGAATGGCATATCTGCCAAATAATGCCTTTATATCACCTATGTTCCTCTATGCTGATTAATAATACCTTTCTGAATGTTGTTAGTAGCAGCAGGACTGTGAAATATGAATTTATATTCCTGGATTGTAGCTTCTCCTGGTGCACTGATGGACAATACCGAACACTGGCTGCAGAGAACACAGAGCACAGCAGTATTAGAACACGTCCCCAGTGCAATTATGAAAGCTACAATCCTGGAATATAAATCCATATATCAGTCCTGCTGCCACTAACATCATACACAAAGGTCTGATTACACATCTCTTGCAGAAATATACCTAATACTGGCTGTAGAGAACACAGGGCACAGCAGTGTGAGGATACGACCCCTAGTGCAATTGGAGAAGCTACAATCCTGGAATATAAATCCACGACTCCATGACTAGATCCAGTAATAATGTGCATAAATATGGAGATAAGGTACTTAAATAATGCAAGAGTGCCCCTTTAAAAGTTGCAGTGCTCAATGACCAATCACTTTCTTGCAAAGTAGAGACTCCCCACTTTGGGATGACGACCTCCTGGGTGATATATTGGTACCTCTATAGTAGGTCTAGTACCCTATAGTGACACCACTGGGTATATGTATAACAAGACTAGTACTTACCCCTCCCCCGCACCAATCCTTATACCCTGCTGTATACTGATCCGGACTACAGACATGTGTTGTCTACTCCGCACGTGAAGTGGGGGCTTCCCGGAATATCTCTGATCCAACAGGGGATAAGATTTCATAGCAGGGGGTTACACGGTGTTCTCCCTCATATAGGATTACACCCTGGAGGTCATTTATTAATATACAGTCAGATACTCAGAGAATATGGCTGTGACCCTTATTTATTATTAAGGATATGACGGGGCCCGAGGGGCGCAGGAGTGAAGAGCTCCAGCTGAAAAAACATATCCTTTTTTTTATTCGAAAAAGTTAAGATTTTTGTTCTTTCGAGTAACTTTTTGATTTAATTTTTGTCTTTTTTTTCTTAGCTACAGTGTAAATGTTTTCCCAGGATACACTGTAACAAATCTTAGAATTCCAGATGTTTTGTCGAAGGCCGGGATTGGATACAGATAGTCGCCATTAGTTGGTGTTGACTCAGCATCGACAAGTACGATCTGTACAAAGAAAACTTGCGTCACATCTTGTGTCTGGAAGTAATTATCATAATGGGGTCAATTAGTAAGATTTTATTTACCCAGATTTACAAGATACAGAATTGGGAGGCCCTGACAGTAATAAGGAGGGGGCACAGGGGGCTCCGGGTGTCCTGCACAGTGTGCCGGGCTTCTTCTTATAGAGACTTGGCAGGAAGATGTTAGAAGGGTTTCCAAATTCTGACCAGGGAGTCACACCCTTTACTCACTATGATTTTCCCCTCTTAAAATGAAGTCAGTTTCTGCATATGGAAAACTCATAATCGCCTCTCAGGGAGGGGAGGGGGAGGTGCAGGATTTCAGTATGGAAAATGATGGGGTAATATTTAAACCTTAAAAATGATTTTGTAAAAAAGAGAATGAAAAAATATAATAGTAATAGAAAAAAAAAATATATACCAAAACAAAAATGAAATGGTAAAAGACCAAAACAGAAACCAGATACATTTTGTTTAAAAAATGAATAGTAAATAAGGCAAAAAAGTCAAATTGTTACATAAATATTAAAAAGGTACGGTAACAAAATAAACATTGCGATGCCAAAAATGTCTGGTAGAGATGAATAGTAAACCTTCACAGTTATTTCTCTCTGTAAAACTGGGCTATTCAGAAATCTGCCGTGATTGTAGACCCCTCTGCGGTACCACATGTAAAAAAACTTGTTTTTGTGGTTTTCAACATTGAAGTTCTGCAAACAGCAGGGAAAACTTGGCAAATTTTGAACAAACTCCTAAAAGTTGTGATATGCTGTAACAGAAAAGGAGAAAAGCAGAATGATCCAAATAGGTTTTGTAGTTCCAATTGTAAATTAGATTTCAATTCAGGAATATATTGTCACGTTAATTGGTGTTATATGGCAATATGAAAGAAATCCATCTGGCAGAAGTAGGGGGACTATACTCTGCTAGTTTTGAAATGAGCATTAATAATGTTAGTCTTGGGTTAGTCATGTGACTATTTCCATACAATTCTCCATAGACTCCATTCAGTCCAAACCTAAGGCTCCCATGTCACATGACTATATTGGGCTTTATATATTTTTTTTTTTTTGTAAATTCAGTAGACTTTGCCCTCTGAGGGGGTTGGGTCATAGTAGTTGTACATTTATGATCAATATGGCTATTATGCGCTTAAAAGGTTAATGAAAGGGGCATCACTTCCTCCACAGAGAGTGGTCCCATCTGTTTCCTGTTCAGATCTGTCTCCGTGTGATGCGGCTTCGATGATGTCAGTCGTTACTCAGCACGAATGCCCTCAATAAAGAAGCACGAGCCCAGCTACCCAGAACGTGCCACTCCAAGCTTTGAAGTGGAAGCTCTCTAGTCACTGACGACAATATCCTAATTGCTCCTTTCCTACGTAAATTTCTTAAAAACAAAAACTAAGTTTGCTACGTGAGCCTAACCCTGTATTCT
>WNYA01002456.1:0-41000 GCA_019512145.1 Engystomops pustulosus
TGCACAGAAAAGGGCATTCAACATCATTGTGGTGCATGCCCGTTAAACTGAGTGCCCCAGAAATACATACATCGAGTTGCTATAATAAATGTGGCGCAAAGTGTGCACCGGAACTCCCCTTTAGTAGCAGAATTTACTGGTGTGTCGGACGTAGTTCAGCCACAAAAAAATACTAACGCAGATATTTCATAAATACATGTGCAAGCAGTTTGGACATTCTTTTCAGCGCAAAAAATTTAATAAATGTGGCCCAATAACTGGAAATAGCATTGTGCAAAAAAAGCTTCAAAAACATAGCTGTAAATCTAAAACCCTCCTTAAAACACAGTCCAGGTTTACCTTGAAACAAATACATTGGCCTCAACATGCCTTAAGCAGAAGCAGCTGCAAAGATTACGCTTCATTAGGCAAAGGAAATTATTTTTTAAAAATGTACAGTTAATTCCATATGCTGCAACTAGATATTTATTCAAATGTTACTTGTAACTAAATTCCTAACATAATTTATAATTCTTTTCTACATCTTATTTATTGCATAATTTTATTTGAGTTATAGAAGAGGTCTCTCTTTCACAATGACCCATCCAAGATGACATTAAAAAGACACTAATGAAATAAATTGAAGACTCCCGTTGAGTTTCTGAAATACCAGTGCAAGTTTAGTAGTCATATGACACTTTTGAGAAGTTTAGCTACTATAAATCCATTATGTTAAACTATACAAAGTATTTTAGATGACATAGATGAAAAGAAAAGCACCTATTAAGTTTGCAATATATGCATGTACAAGTAAACCTAGAAATTATAATTAGAGATGGGAGAATCAATTCTAGCGAAGTGGAATTCGTTTAGAATTTCAGGAAAACATCGGTTCGGCACGAAACCAAAGTTTACGGTGATTCATGGGAACACATTTTCTCCCCCATTATAAGCAAAATGGCCACAGGCACAACATGTGGCAGAGAACTCCGGGAAGAAGAAAGAAACACCCTCGATCACATGTGCAGACATGTAAGCCAATCAGCGACTGCATGGCCATTTGCATGTGCTGTCTCTAGCATCTAGCTGCTGGTACACAGTAGCTGAAGGAGTGATTTTTCCTCAAAGTCCATGGTGTCCATTTTGGGGGATCTGTATACATGAATTTCAATTCTTTTTTTGTTGCTAAAGTAGATATCAAGAAATCTGTGTCAAATCCACATAGTTGATTTGGCACAGAGTGGATTTGTCATGGTGCCAAATTCACTCTGTCATTGTGCCCCACTGTGGCCTACCATGTTGCTACCACCACCAGAATTCGTCATTGTGCCACTCTCTGGCCTCATGCTGCTGCTGCTGCCCCCACTTCCACACTTTGTCATTGTGCTACTCTGTGGCCTACCACGTTTCTGCCACCTCCAGAATTTGACATTGCGCCTCTCTCTTATCTCCTGTTGCTGCTGCCACCTCCACACTCCATCATTGTGCCACATTGTGGCCTACCATGTTGCTGCCACCACCAGAATTTATCATTGTGCCACTCTGACCTCATGGTGCTGCCACCACCTCCGCACTCTGTCATTGTGCCACACTGTGGCCTACCATTTTGCTGCCACCACCAGAAATTGCCATTGTGCCACTCTCTGACCTTATGCTGCTGTTGCCACCTCCACACTCTGTCATTCTGCCGCTCTGTGGCCTATGATGTTGCTGCCACCTCCATAATTTGTCATTGTGTCTCTGGAACACCCTGTGATTTCCATAATGCTGTTTTCAAACTACACCACTCTATGATGTTGCCACTGTTTGGTTTTCCCCTTCATTTCATCTGTCAGAAGGAATTAAAAGCTTCCGGATTCATAGCCAAATATCCCATTTACTGGTCTTCTCTGTTTTGGATCAACTCCTGTTTGTTTTTGGCTTTAGCAATACTGATGGATTTTTGACCGATTGAAAGCAGACACTGACGGATGAAAAGAAGGGCAAAATGATCAGTGACGTTAATGCAAAATTACTGCCGACACCCTCTCCACTCTTTTGGGGCGTTTCTACATGTATCAAGATTTAACAGAACAGGTTCTGTTGTAATTTATGGAATCATCTGATGTCAGTGTTAAAACAGTGAACTCTTTGATGTTATATTGGGATATTGGCCCTCAGCTCAGTCCTTTCGAGCTGGCACAGACATCACATTGTCAGGTTGAGTTTCCAAATTGAAATGGAATTGAAAGTGAAGAGCGGTGGCTGTCATATGCAGCCAGGAAATGCCTGTTTTGTAACAGGTATTCGATTGGAGTCTAATTGAATTTTGTCAGAAAATTCAGAAAAATTCACCCATCTCTAATTATGATGAATAACATAATCTTCATTTCTTTTTATTACATAAAAATATTTGTCAGAACTCGCAAATTGCTCAGAATGGGCATGGGTTTCAATATGGGAACGGGTTTCAATTTATTCAGGTTTGTTACAATATTCTTATCTGTGAATTAAAAGTTCATCACTATACACTGTCTGCTCTCAGATTTCCTAACAGTGATGAGGGATCATCTGGATCACCCTGGTATGTGATATTTATTTTGAAGCTAGGTAACATTTCTAATCCTAATCCATTTCATTCTGTTACTGAGAACTCTCATGATCATTAATCATTCTTTCTGCCCTAATGACATTTCCAAAAAAGTAATTTCTTCACAGAAAGCTGTCATTTTATCCACATTTCAAATGTCACATAATGACTGCTACAGAATAAGATAATCTTTTAAGTGTGAGGTGTTCATAACAGTACTAGGTCACGGCATGTTATGCACATATACACATACAGAGTACAAGTGACACATTATAAAATCTATAGGTCTCTTATACCCTCAGATAGCTCTCAATAGAGTTACTTCCTTATGTCCCTATAGCTTTGCAATTACTTAACAAAGAGGAACCGTGAATTCAGCAACCAGGCAGGCAATGAGGCAAAAGGAGGTGTAGTAAAACTTCAATTTATTTCATCTTTTTAAAATTAGTTAAAATGGTACCATAATGAGAACAAACTGTTCTTAATCATAGTCTATACATAAAGGAACACTGATTAGTTATATAGGAGAAAAACTGAAGTAGGCGGCAAACATGTCACTGATTACGTAGAACAACAATGGGAGAAGAAACAAAGCAGATTGCAAGATAACAGAATACTGACAAGCTATAGATATGTATAAAGTTAGTATACATACATCAAGTAATTTTCAAGTTTAGACTGTATGGAGTTCTAGTTCTCAAAGTGAGAATCCAAAAAGCCTCTCTGTTATTTAGGGCTTTAACCCAGTCTCCGCCTATTTAAGGGCGGTATGTGGCACCGTACCACTCAATACACGGGGAAAAGATAGAAAATGTCCTAATTTTCTCTATTTGTACGTCCATGCGGCTTACATCCCTATGGAGAGAGAAGGGGTCACCTCTCCTCCTCTACAGCGTACCGACTGGGCAGACATACGTCCATGTGAATATAGCTTAATAGACAATGAAGAGCTTATTTTTAAGAAATAAAGCCTCTTATCTTCTAGATACTGGTTCAGCTGCACACATTTTACATATGGAATATCTACCCTGCACTTTATATTAATATTTTTAAAACACAGATGTAAGATTTCATCAGACTATTTTAGGGAGGAGGATAAGTGGATTGTGTGCAATGAAATAAGGCAGTTGGTAAAGAGATAGTGACCACACAATTACAAAAACTCTATTTCCTAAACATTAGTAGGGAAAATTAAAATGTATGTTCACAAGTACAAGAAGTATTGCAGGTAAAATGAGACAGTTTTAGGTCCTGTTATAAGAGGAACACAGAGATGTTGTTAGTTGAGTTAGTAGAGGGAGGACAGAAAAGACAGGATACTAAGCTCCAGCCCCTTGCCTGCATATCCCAAGTAAAAAACCACAAAGATATTACCAACGAAGAACTATGTACACCAAAGTGAAACACATAACAAGACAAACTTACAAAGGGATACTTACAAAACGTAAGACAGGATCAGAAAATCAGAGGTACAGATAGCAAAGTAAACACACAAAATATAAAGCAGGTAAAGACTTTGATCAGCAAAGAACAAACAGGATCTTTATATGCTGGACAGAACTAAACCTCAGTTCTGTCAGTCACAGTGTCAACTGTTGCTGATCCAGAGCCAGGCTGGAGAGGAGATTGGTGTGGTGAATTCAATCAGCAACCCAGCAAACAGACCATTGTTTACACTGCAGAATAAAAGTGACTGAGAAATTCAGCATCTCCTAAACAATACAAACTGAGAAGGATACTTGCACAGATGTAAAAGTGTATCTTTATGTTAGAAGTGACTTGAAAGCAAGTGTAAACTAGGCAGTAGTAGATAAATTGTGTGTGACAGGACCAGAGGATAGATGTTAAATAGTGTGCATGTTTTCCATAGGTTTCTGTCCTACACATCCTGAGACACCAAAATCTGGTCTGGAGCAGCCTGACTACTGTATTATGGAGGGATGGCCTTGTGTTTTCTCCGTGTCTGTCTTTGTCGGTTCGCACTAAAAGACTGAGGAGGCCCAGTGATTTACTTTTATTAGATACTATGGTCTAGTTGATGGCTGTGGATTGAATTCACCATACCCATCTCTCTGCAGCCAGGCCTGGAACAGTAAGATTTACCACCATGCGCCTCAGAGTGCCTCAGCTCAGCTCATTCCCTTCTGGTTATAGTCATTTTGACATTATCTCCACTACTATTGTTCTTCATTTCTTTATTCCTGGTTATCTGATTCTTGGCTTGTTCTATGACTGTCCTCTGGTGTTTGCGATTTTGTTCTTTATATGCTATCCTAGTTGCACGATACTTGTCTGGAGTGTAGTGGTCTTTGACTATAATGTGCTAATTGGAGCCTGCCCATCCCAGGAGATGGTGATTCCAGAGCAAATCCCATTATATTGTAGGTGCAATGGCAGCAAAAATCTTCTAAATTCCAAAGGAAAAGGAAATTGAACAAATATTTTTTGTGTGATCTATAGAGCTCCCAACATCAATGAGGAAATAGCTCGTCACTTATATAAGTATATACGGCAGGTTACACAGGTTGGAGAGCATAATGATCATGGAAGACTTTAACTTCACATATATTTATCGGGGTCAGGGCTCTGCTTCATCTGCAAATAAGAGAAATCTTGTTAACTTTTTGTGGGATCATTTTATGGGACAGATGGTAGAAAATCCTGAAGGGACAAAACTTTTTTGGTTCGTTTCCTTTCTAACAATGCAGTGATTATTCAAAATATGCATTTTCAGAAAATCCTTGGTGACAGCAATCACAATTAGTTAATGATCACTTGACAGTTAAACTGTAAAAGGAAAATTCAGGTATGTAAAGCAAAAATACTAAATTGTAAAAAGACCAGGTAAAATTGTAAAATCTCCACCAGGTTAAGGGCTATACTTCAAAACATAGGGGTAGATTTAACAGCAGATATATGCCTGACATCTGGAATGCAAGCCCTTAAATAGGTACACATCCAGGAATTGGGGGCATGGCCAGTGGATTGGACAGCCAGTGGATGAGCGGGCCAGAATGAGGTGTTCACTCGGATGCTATAGTGCAATTCTACACTGGACCTGATGTATAACTGCCCCGCACATAGCGCCTGCAAATTATTGGTTATTCCTGAACTATTTGGGTATTCACCACAACTTCTAAATACAAATTGAAAATCATACACACTTACAAACTGAGTTAAAAAAACAAAGTATTTTGAAATCCGCACCAATGAAAAATGGAATTCCACCAACATAAAACCCATCTCTGATTAAAGATTTTCCAATATATATAAATATATCAACATATAAATTTACATGTATAAAATTCATACATAATAAATGAACAATACCATAAATAGGCATCAGCAAAAAAATAGATCAAAAATTGGAAAGAGGCACCCTAATATGTCTTACGGCAGGGCTTGGTCCAATGGAAGTATAAGAGGAAGAACATAATTTAAAAATATTACTGCTGACATTTGGCAGCGAGTCTGTTCCCAGCCATATACAGCTTTCATGCCAGCTACATATCCATACTATAGTGTTGCTGTGTAGAGAATTACATTTGTGAAGCTGGGCATATCAGTGGGTCTATAACTAGTACACATGAAATCAGTAGTTTTGTTAAGTTATTACAGTTTACAGTTTTTTTTCTCTTATGATGTGTGGCTTTTCAGTAGGGCTATTTGGATCTATATATTTAGCAATACACAGCAAGATTTATTGAGAAACATTATAACTGTCATTAATGCTTAATCCGCAATCTTGCAATCAAAATTAGGATTTTTTCCATAAAACTTGCCAACACTAATTTCAAAATTACCAACACAAATGGCATCTGCAGGACTAAATATACTGTCTGTATAGTACTAATCATGCAAATTCATATGCATGTATGTATCTATATTTATTAAATACTCACAAAGTGGTATGATTAGGCTTCTAATTTTAACATGCAATTAAAGTATGTTTCGAGCTTCCCCATTTTTATGTTACATAAGTGGCCATAGCAATCTATTTCAATATGAATATTTTTGTTTCTACAATTGTAGATGTTTGAATTGGATGAGTAATGCATGTGTGGAAGTCAGATTTGTATTTACATTTCTGAAGTTAAAGAAAAGTATTTGTAGTTCATAATAAGTGAAATATTAAGACCAAATACCAAACTCTGTAGGATGAAGCAGTATGCAGCAAAACGAAAGCCTTGTTATGTTATTCAAATAGCTTTTGACATGCCACGCATGTTCACGGGCCAGGTAATTGTAAAGTTTATCCTATATCTGCAATAGCTGAAATCTTCTTATCCGGCCTACCTGCATTCTAGTTGTCAGGAGCAATCCATAGAGTGAAGCTGGAGGGTCAGGAAAGGTTGAGAGGATGGGGCTATACAGTGTGCTCCTCCATTTCTATGCACTGATTACAGCTTCTTTACGCCTGCTCCGTACATACTCTGTTCTTATGTTCCCACTCACAGTGCACCTTTCCCCTGCCACTGCTCAATTTAAAAAATTAACTAGTGCGCACAAGGATAGCATTCTCTGCAAACCACCACCATGTCTCTACAGGACAAGGGTAGGATTAGCACAGATGTCTGATACACAGGATGGAGACTACTTCTGTGTGCGCTATGTCTCCTCTGTTCTCTGTACTCCTGATCCCCCACTGTCCTGGGAAGTGGGGAGAATGATAGCATCTGATAATCATCTTGACTGACACATCCATCTAAGCAGGTAGTGTGTATAGTAGTCATCAAGCTGTAATAGATTATAGGTCTGTGTAACAGTGCATGTGTGTATATATGTGTGTAATTATCTGTGTGTATAGGTCACTGTAACTGTAATGCATGCTGAAAAGGTAAATGAGTCCAGCCTCGCAGCCCTTGTACCTTTGCATTAGATCTTCTGCAATCCAGGTGCACAAGATAACCCCAGAAACAACAGGAATACAATGGAAATAAGTAGTTCATCAGCAACTCTGGATGCATAAATAAAAGTAATGGGGTAATCTGTTGTTCCACATTTACCTCAATAAAAGAAGAGCACCTTTATTCAAGCACCTGGATTTTCTGGTAAATTATTTATTTCCATTGTAATGCATGTTAGTATGGAGGTAAGGATGTAAAACTGACAAAGAATTTTTCCTGTAGGTAAGGGTCAAATCAGCGTTGTACAACAGTAACAATTCAGGAGACAATTTAGCCTGAAATGATGTGTCCTGATTGGCTGGGATGAGAGGAGAGCTCAGCCCTATGGGAAGTGAGGGAAAGCTGCCCTTAGCTGATGTCACAACTAGGAAGTCCCCATCTACTGCAGGAGAATCCAGAAAGAATTCTTGGGCTTGGAAGAAGCCATCAGCGTGATGTAGGTATACTTGAAATTGTTTTCAAAGATTCTTTCTAGCTGACCCCTGATGAAGCCTATTTCATAGGCGATATGCGTCCTTCTCCATCATATGGGCGCAGGCTCGTGAATCCGTGGTTATAAGCTAGACACTTAGTATATTATTATCATTGCTACTTTATTTCTGTTTTTGGCTGTCTTTCACTGCTATTATTCACTTTTGTTCCCATGATTGTACTCAGATTTATGCTTATTAACTATTATATGATACGCTAGATTATTTTTTTTTGTCTAGCACAGATTGCCACCAGTCTGCTTTCCATTGTATGGTTAGAGTCTTACATCCCTTTTACAGGGTTTTTAACCCTTTAAAGACCTCGACCTTTTTTGTGTTTTCATTTTTATTTTTCACTCCCCACAATCAAAAGTCTGTACCTTTTTTTAACACATAAAGAGCTTTGTGACAGCTTGTTTTCTGCGTAACAAATTGCACTTCATAGTGATGGTATCTATTCTTCCATGCCATGTACTGGGAATTGGGAAAAAAATCTAAATACAGTGAAATTGGTGAAAAAGTGCATTTGCGGTATTTTCTTGTGGGTTTGGAATGTACAGCTTTCACTGTATGTCACAAATGACATGTCTACTTTATTCTTCTATTATCATGGGGATACCAAATTTGGATAGGTTTTATAATGTTTTCATACATTTACAAAAATTAAAAACTCGTGTGGGATTTTTTTTCTTATAATTTTGCCATCTTCTGGCGCTAAACACTTTTATATACTTTGGTGTAGGTGCTTTGGGTGGTATCTTTTTTAGTGATAGTATTTTCAATGCTACCATTCTTAGGACTGTGCAACCTTTTGATCACTTTTAGATTTTTTTATATTTTTCAAAATGGCAAAAAAGTGCCATTTTCGACTTTGGGAGCTATTTTCTGTTGCGGTGTTAAATGCAGTGAAAAACGGTGTTTGTTATTTTTACTGTTTATTTATATTTATATCAGTTCTAGAGAGAGCAGGGTGATTTGAATTTTTAGTTTTTTTTATTATAATTTTTAAAAAACTTTTTTAAATTTGAACTTTTACTATTTTTCAGACTTCCTAGGGTACTTTAACCCTAGGTTGTACAATTGATCCTACCATATACTGCCATACTGCTGCCTCGGGTCTTCGGGACTCACGGGTTGTGAAAGGGTTAAATGCTTTAAAATTGTTTATTATTTGTTTTAAAACATTTAGCATTACCTTGATATATGCATCCTTCTTTTTTCTTGTGGTTTTCATAAAATCATGTCATACCACAGTCTAATTATTAAAGTGTAGGAAAAAGATTAGCAAGACCATAATATTTAAGACCACCACTAGATGTCACATTCACTCAATTGTAGATTGCACGGCTGGTAAGTTCAGTATAATGCAATGTGTGATTCAAGGGAAAGCTGAGGCAAAGCATTTTCCACATAAAAGCTGATTATAAATTCAAATAATGTATCCAACTAAATGAGGCCAAATATGCTTGGAATCAATAACATGAACACACAGACTTGTGTAATTGAGATTGATGCAGATCATTACCTGATGCATATATGGACAATATTTTTTTTAATTTCTCATTTAATTTAATTATCTTACCTGATTTCCATGTGGAGTGGCTGCCAGATCCTTAATATGTAAACTGATTTACATTTCATTAGAATAGGAGTAATTAATAATCCTACGCATATATTAATATTGGGCATGAATAGCTAATTAACAAACTTCACCTTCTCTGTATTGAATTACATAATCCACTATGTGAATTGCAAACGTGCTATACACTGGTGTATGCCAGTGTATTCCAAGTGAATGGTCTCAAGTAATAGTGGAAATTCCTTCTGACATACTGTACCTTGAAGGCTGTAGAGTTGTCCTGCACTGTGTTGTCTTGTAATGTGCTGCCAGTATGCACTGCGAGGTAAAGGGACCATGGTATTCAGCGATACTGTTCTTTCACTCATTCTCATTTGAAGCTACAAGAGATCCACAGTAAACTTAAGTGGGTCGCCGAGGTTCAGATATTAAATACTGTTTTAGGTTTAAAGAAAAGTTATGCAATTTTCCAATATACTTTCTGTATTTCTCACAGTTTTCTAGGCCATTGCTTGCTATCATTCCATGGACCTCTTTTTATAAAAAGCTAATAAACTGAGAATCTTCTTAAGAATAGGACAGCAGGCATAGATCTAGAAAACCTGTGGGAAACTGATACAGAAAGTAAATGGAACTCTTGCCACCTCACACAGGACTAGCACACTCATTTCCCGATATGTTCTTTATATTTTCCACTTTTCAGTTTTGAACCTCCTGCAAAATTAGCACAGTGCCCCCTCTGTGCTGCTAAAAAGTAAATCACTGATACAAGAAACAGTACTTTCAATTTTAACTATTTTAAAATGTATTTTATAATTTATTCTGAAATTATATTATGCGAGTGAAAGGTTACACCACAAGACCATTTGTACACAAACCCACAGTCCTTAAAGGACACCTACCACCAGGATAAAAGACTGTATGCAAATGAGCCTGAGGTGCCCCGGGCTACATTAGCACCTATGGAGCCTGGAGCCCTACAGGCTCATTTGCATACAGTCCTTCATCCTGGTGGTAGATGCCCTTCAAGTTTATAGTATCAATGCTTTCAAAATGAATTTGTTCATTTTCTGGATTCAAATGTATCCTTGGACAACATAGTAAATCTACAAGGTGGGATCCCACTCTATAAAGCAAAACAATTTTTTCACGCTTTCCGGTTCCTCTGTCCTTTACTTTCTCCCTTGGTCTATCGGGGCTCCAAATTTATTTTCCTACTTTGAGATGAGGCAGCCTTAGTGATCAAGCCACTTAGCAACTATTATCCAGATAATTATGCCCATTCCTGCTATAATAAGGAGCTTATACATGCATCAATGATTTTAATATTGTTCTTTCTCATCCTGGATTATTAGCAGAGATGTGAATAGGGTCTACTGTAACTTGTGTTATGTAGACTCAGTGACATTCAGCACCATGGAGAGTGGCACAAAGAACAGCGCTGAGCAGCAGTTATTATCTCGTTCCTAATTACAGTTCAACTTGAAGAGGAAAAGAAGCAGTTTCCAACCTTAGAGGTCATTCTCTGGTTACTGAATTTATGACTACAATAGCATTTTCAGGTACTGCCCCGCAAGAAAACCTATCAAAAACATTCATATTTGGGATACAGAACAATGCCATTTTCAGGACATATTTGAAATCAAGTTCTTAAAGAACTCAGTTATGTTATTGCTGTACCGCTGTCTAAAATCTTCAGAAATTCCCTAATGATTTGAATGGTGCCAAGTGACTGGCGCAAGGCAAATGTGGTGCCAGTATTTAAAAAAGGCTCTAGAACCTTGCCAGGTAATTACAGGCCTGTAAGCTTAACTGCAATTGTGGGGAAAATATTGGAAGAGTTAGTAAAAGACTTAAATAGTATAATAAGTGACAGCCAGCATGAGTTTACTAAGGATAGAGGTTGTCAGACTAACCTGATCTGCTTCAATAAAGAGGTGAGCAGATGCCTGGATGGAGGAGCTGCTGTGGATATTGTGTTCTTGGACTTTGCAAAGATATTTGACACTGTCACTCATAGATGCCTGATGAGTAAAATAAGGTCTAGTGGTTTGGAAGGAATCATTTGCTATTAGATTGAAAACTGACTGAAGGATTGTATCCAGAGAGTTGTGGTTAATGATTCCTACTTGGAATGGTCACCAGTTATGAGTGGTATACCTGAGGGTTCTGTGCTTGGCCCGCTATTATTTTATTTATTTATGATATAGAGGTAGGAATTAATAGCAATTTGTCTATTTTTGCAGATGACAACAAGCTGTGAAGTGTAATCCAGGGATTCACCCGGATCCAATGATACCAGAACCCTTACCCTATGACTTCCCCTTGAGTAGCTATGACCTCCCCAAGGTACTGGACTTAATACCAGGTAGGAGGGTCCTATGAGCCCTCTTGGATGTGTGGAGGGGTGTGTCTGCCCTTTATATAATCAGAGCACCTTGTCTTTATCTTAAGGTGTGGCCTATTAGTTTCCATTAGGCCCACACACAAGGTAACTGACATGCTGATACTTGTAGACCACAGCATTCTCATGGTATGTTTGGTTCATAATTAGAGATGAGCGAACATACTCGTCCGAGCTTGATGCTCGATCGAGCATTAGCGTACTCGTAACTGCTCGTTGCTCGGACGAGTATTTCGCCCGCTCGAGAAAATGGCAGCTCCCGCCGTTTTGCTTTTTGGCGGCCAGAAACAGAGCCAAGCCATAGCAATAGGATAGCATCGTTTGGTTTTAAAAACTAAAAAAAACACAAAAAAAAAAAAAACACAAAAAAAAGGTAAAAAAAAAATTAAAGTTATAACTCTCATTTTCAAAATGTTTAACCCGAGGGCTAGGGGTAGAGGACGAGGGCGGGGACGTGGGCGTAAGGTCTGTTTCTCAGCGCATATCGGAGGAGGTGGAGGTGGAGGAGGATGAGGAGGAAGAGGAGGAGAATGTTGGCGAGACACAAGAGGGGACCATTGTTGAGTCCTTCACTGTTCAGCGTGTATGGGCAGAAGAAGAGGAGTTGGAGGCGTTGGAGGAGGAGGAAATGGACAGTCAGGCCAGTGAGGGGAGTGAATGCTGACCATACCATCGTCCTAAATGATCACACAGCTCCCTACAACTATTGGGTTTCAAAGCTGGACATGTGGCACGAACTGGCGCTGTACGCCTTGGAGGTTCTTGCCTGCCCTGCCGCTAGCGTCTTGTCCGAGCGGGTTTTCAGTGCAGCTGGTGGCATCATCACCGATAAGCGTACACGCCTGTCGACTGACAGCGCTGACAGGCTGACGCTTATCAAGATGAATAAAGCCTGGATTTCTCCTATTACTGAGGGGAGGCTGCTGCTGCTGGGCAAGTTATTAGTGAGGGGGGCTGCTGTTGGACGTGTTATTAGTGAGGAAGACAGTTTATTGATGAGGGATGTCGTTGCTAGACAATTTTTTAGTGAGGGGAGGTTGCTGTCCATTTTATGAAAGAGCAGCAGCTACATTTCCCAACTTAGGCCTATAGTTTTCATTTTTTTTTGTGGTAACATTAGGTACCTCGGTTTACACTTGGGTATGTGATATGTAAGTGCCCAAAGACAAGGGGACATTTTAGGAGTGTGGGGGTTGCTATAGAAAAATGGGGTATTATGTCCTCTTTTCTGTAGCCATCTTCTCATTAAAAGAGGGATACAGAAAAAAGGGCAGCTGCAGGAAAGGGGGCATTTTAGACCAGGGGCTGCAGGAAATGGCACATTATATGGGTTGGGTTTACATATGGACTATTTGCGGAACACACAATTTCATTTTCTAGGGACCATGGTAAGAGGGTTACTCGGTCCGGTCCCTGGTAAAAAGATTTTGGATGCAGACGTTCCCCAGATACATAAAGGTTGGGGAACAGTGCTTTAACCCCTTAAGGACGCAGGGTTTTTCGCCTCATTTCTCGCTCTCCAACTTCAAAAATCCATAACTTTTTCATTTTTCCGTGTACAGACCTGTGTGAGGGCTTATTTTGTGCGTAACGCCTAGTTTACACCTCCCATTTGTTTGCTTGTTTTTTTGGGAGCAGGGTTCCACTTAGGCCACCAGCCTCCTCCATCTTTCGAAAACACATAATAAAAAGTGGTGTTTTATGCTTTTGGCTTGTTAAATCTCCTTTTATAGATTTCTAGATGATCCTGATGATGTTTAATGAGCCATTAGGTGTCGCCAGCTCCTATGTAGATGTGTAGTCCAGGCCTGAAGGACGCAGGGTTTTTCCGCTCATTTCTCACTCTCCACCTTCAAAAATCCATAACTTTTTCATTTTTCCGTGTACAGACCTGTGTGAGGGCTTATTTTGTGCGTAACAATTTTTTCTTTCCCGTAATGTTATTTATTCTAACATGCCGTGTACTGCGAAGCTGGAAAAAAATTCCAAAATGTGGAAAAATTAAAAAAAACAACGCACATGCGTCAAGTTCTTGTGGGCTCAGTTTTTACAACTTTGACTGTGCACATGTGTGAGGGGTCATTTTTTGCGAAATGAGGCGACGTTTTCATTGCTACCGTTTTGAGGTCTGTGCGACATTTTGATCATTTTTTATTTCATTTTTTAAAAACCCCCACCTTTGTATGAAGAGGACTCAGCCCGTGAGCCCTCTTCATACATCCCTTATACCTCTGCGCCGTAGAGCTACGGCGCAGAGCGTTAAGGAGTTAAGGAACTTCTCTTCTCTGGGAATTCCCCTTTAACATTACGAATAATAAACCGCAAATACTATAAAAGCTAAAACTCTTCTTGCAAAACGCTAGTTGGTACTGATCGCATACGTTTCATTGTAAACTCATAGAACCGTATTGGGATGAGTCCCCCAAAGACTGCACCCATTAATGTTCCATGTGACTGCACCCATAACCCCTTAAAGACGCAGACATTTTTTTTACTTAAGGCTCAGCTCCATTTTGACATAAAGGGATACCCCCATGAAGATACTTAGATTTACTCAGGATAACAAAATAACACATTCTCTAATTCACTGTTATTAACAAAAATACAGGATTTCATAGATATAATTCCAACCTCTTTCTATCAGCCCTGGTGTATGCAATTTTGGTTGCCCCAGCATCTGACCGTAAATTTTCTGGCTTGGGGTCGGGCATGGCAGATTCTTCTCATGAAAATCTTCTCTTTTCTGCTTGATGCAGTCTTTATGCACTCCAGCCACTCCTCCTGCATTCCAAGACAAGCTCACACGCACACACTTCTGGCTGGCAAGCAGCATGAGGAGACTAAATCTACAAGCAAAATAAGATCTTAATAGCAGGGAAAGGAGTGTTATCAGAGTTGACTGTCTGTTTTATAGCTCAGATGTAGCAGAGCTCAGAGTCTCATATTTTTATGTGTCATATACTAGTAGACTGTTCAGAAGCTAAATGAAAGTGTATATAAACCTGTACCCTAATTATCTAAGCACATTGTCAGCACATGGGGATCATAATTTATCTGTTTTAGTGTCCCTGCCTACACTTTTATATACTACTGGGGGCTGGCTGGTTATATACTACTGGGGGCTGGCTGGCTATATACCATTGGGGGCTGGCTGGCTATATACCACTGGGAGCCTGTGACCAATGCATTTCCCACCCTAGGCCTATATTCGAGTCCCAGTTTTTGGTGGTAAAATTAGGTGCCGCGGGTCAGCATATACTCAAATATATACAGTACCTGAAAAACACTATTTGAAGGCAGCCTAACTTTCCAGTTTTCACTGACTTTACAAAAATACTGCGCAGTTCCAAAGTCAATGAAACCTTCCAGCAGAAGAATTTCCAGATGAAGGCCAATGGGGTGATCCTATCTTGCCATAGCTAGATAAGTTGTGGAGAAGTGATGGATAGTTCATTTTAGTGATGAAGTTTGATTAGTTTCCATCTGACGGGAAGCATTATGTTCGTCAACAAACTGGGGAAAGACTGAAGACAGTTAAGTCCCACATGGGTCAACATGTTTGTATGCTCTCTCCGTGTTTACGTGGGTTTCCTCCGGGTCCTTCCCTTTCACCCCACACTCCAAAACATACTGGTAGGTTGATTAGATTGTAAGCCCTCATGGGGACATCGACCGATTTGGCAAGCTCTGTGCAGTGTTGTGTAATCTGTAGGCACTATATAAATAAAGGATTATTATTATCACCCAAAGTGTGTAAATAGGTTAGTGAAAGATGGTGGAAGAAGAGCCTTAGTTTGGCAAATGTAGAAGGAGTTGGACCTTTCATACAGCTACATGGAGTGAATGCAGGTGTGTAACAGAACATTCTTCAACATCAAGTGGTTCTTTCCTTGTGTTCTATACTCAATCAACCAGCAATTTTCATGCAGGACAATGCTCCCTGCCACACAGCAAAACAGGTAAAGCAGTTCATTGAAGCAAAAAAACATTGAAACAATGAAATGGCTAGCCCAGAGTCCTGATTCAAACCTAATAGAAAATCGCTGGAAAATCCTTGGTGCGAAAGTTATGGCCAAGAAACTCACAACAGTCACAGAACTGTGTAAGAGACTGGAAAAAGAGTGGAGTCCCACCAAAATCCCACCAGAGCAGTGTGAGAGACTAGTGATGTCCTGTGGTGTCAGATGTGCTGAAGTCTTTCAAAGCAAAGGCCTGTGCACTACTGATCGGTGACTGGTGTAACCTTTAGAAAATGTAATTATAATCTTTCTCTGTGCTGATATCATTGCTGTTCTCTAATTATGATCATAATGTTTTTGGGAAAATAAGGGTTTTATGTTGCTGTGCTTTGGTAATTTTGTAAAACACTGTTCTGGTGGCAAGGTGCTCCCCTTACAAAAAATCCAATACATGTTAATTAATGGGATTACATTATTTCTGAAAAAATGAAGTGATCATACATTGTTCTCTAATTTTGATCTCCAGTGTACATGCATGTAAACACATATATTCTGTACATGCATGTCTGAACTCCTATACACATATAGACTGCCCATATATAGACTGCACACATGAAGCACATATTCCACCCACTGACTAGATGGAGTGAGAAGTGTACAGTGACCACATACTTGGGGCGCACATCCATCACATGCATGGAGGCGCATATTGATCACATACATGGAAGAGCACACCCATCAAATTTATTGGGGTGCACATTCATCACATACATGGGGAACACATGCATCACATACACGGGTGTGCACATACATCACAAACATGGTGGAAACACATCCATTACATAACAAAGTTGGTCACAGGTTATGAGGTGCATGAGACATTTGTGCAGGTAGTGCCCCATCTCCCCCAGCTACTGTATGATATGATTTCATTTTCTAGTGTGGGCATTGTTGTGAGACACCATATAAGTGGGGCTGAGGTAATGTGCTGTTACACACAAAGATATAGTTGAAAAGAAAAACATGTAGTTAATAAGCTGTCGTTACAGAGCAGGAGAGTCTATTGGATCATCACTTCAGAGATCAAGGAGCATTGATTAAGGGTTCATGGGAGTTGTAGTATCCTGTGTTTGCCATTTATGAGATAACTCCACCCATAAAATGTTGTGAATCATAAAAACAAAGATTTAAGGTCAATTTTGTGATTAATGATATTGTGTATTGATATTCATTTATTTATAGCATTATGAGTTGTTGTATCAGACATTTATATTACTGGAATACCACTATAAGAAATGTTGAGTATGTACAGTATATAAATGGACATGTTTTAGCCTCCACCACATACCAAGTGCTACTCATCAAAGGTGACCATCAGTTTTAATATTACTTGCAACATTATGCGACCATTGGCCACTGTAGAAAGGCAGGCCCCTGGCTCCTAAAAACCTTATTCATTTGAATGTATTTTAATTACTACAGTAGATTGTGGATTGCATTTATTCTTGAAAATCACCGGTATCTAAACTCTCAGTCAATTATGTAATAAATCATTACTTTATTTCATGGTAACATCAATTAATATCATTGTTTTTTGCAAGAATAATTTCTTATTTTGTGATATTAATGTTCATTGAGCTATTAGTGTTAATGTTATTGCTTTGTATTAATGCTCAATTTAAAGAAGTAAAATAATATTCATTTAATTGCACAGTATTCATTCCAGCTAATTTTATTCTGATGATAGAGCTCATTATATTACATAATATCAATGTTTATGAGAATATTAATGCTCTTTGTATTAACTATCAGTAATGTATGACTGACATCATACAGGGCTCTTTACATTAGAATACTCTCTACTCTGATATACAGAATGGAAGTTGCGAACCCGAACAGACTCTTTAAACTGTACGAATCTAATGGATGCAGGTGCTCCTACCCCATTTATGAGCTTTATTAAGTTGTCACATCGTAAGTTGGCAGTTCTAGGTTGAGATAAACCTTGAGTTGCCATTCAGACAGTACAAAACCTTCCTGAGACTGGAGCTCACTGCCAGTTACTTGGCTTACCAACCTGAGTGAGGATACTCTCTGACTTGGACTACAGTTACCAGACATCAGCTTATTTAGGCTTTTATCAAGGAGGGAGGGTCAGTTGGGGGAATTAGTATTAGGGTGCACCGACCCCTCCACCCTACTTAACACCATATTCTGTTATACATTACTATGTCAAAATTTAAGACAAGTTTATAAAAAATCATGCAAAATAATAATGCTTAAATGAGGCACAATAAACCAGGGACACTTACTCATAGACCCTGGCGGCATCACTATGGTAATCTTGTTATATTTGTTATCCATGGCCTCCTTCCTTCTAAAGTCTATGTTGTAGATAAGCTAATGAGCCAAACAGCATCTGGGGGTGTTACCAAAGCCCTTCCGTGCTGAAGCTTCACAGGCTGTTACACTGTGCATGAACACTTCCCCGTCCACTGTGTGAGTTAACAACAGGCAGAAAGAGCGGGAAGCACTTTGTTCCTACACAGTGTAACAGCCTACAGCATGGAGTGGCTCTGGTAACGACTCCACCATAGCCATCATTTGTATAATTTAAAACACTGACTTTAGAAGGAAAAAGGCCATTGATTAAAAAAAATTACCACAGTCATGGTGCCATGGTTTATGATTCTTGATTTTGATAGTAGATTTCCTCTAGAGGATCAAAATCAAGCATGATAAACCAGGGACATTTAAACATATATCCATGGTCTCCATTTAAAATTATGCTAACGAGTCAGAAGGGCTTTAACAGAGCCTCTTTATGCTGTTATACTGTGCAGGAGCATTACATCAGGCATAAGAAGAGAGAAGCGGCTAGGGAGCAGCCAGGGGGATGAGGCAGTGTAACAGACTGTATAGCTAAAGCACAGAGGGGCTCTGGTAATGCCCTTCTGGTTCATTAGCATAATGTTAAAAGTTGATTTTAGTAAAAAGGAATAAGAAGGAAGCCATGGATAACAAATATAAGAAGATTACTATGATCGCAGTGTCTGGATCTTTGACGAAGTGCCCCTAAGGCTGGATCTATGACTAAGTGTCTCTAAGCCTGGATCTATGACTATGTGGTTTATCATGCTTGTTTTTGATGATAGATTTCCTTTCAGAGTTACCGTAATAGAATTGTTAAAATGTACAGTATTTTGCAGCAGGACAATTACTTCAAACATACAGCCAATGTCATTTCTTTATTCACTTGGTTGCATTTTAATGGGCTTGGATACTACTAATAAAATTTACCTGGTCAAGTACACAATGAAGGGGGACATTCAACTTTAGGCTTATGTAACTAGAAGGGAGATTTTATGATTCTAAAACTGCTGAATAGAATCTATTATGAATGGTTCATGGAGTCGCAGTGGTTAGTGGAGTTACCTGACCTACTTATGAATAAAAACTAATGGAAAAAGATTGTCTAGTTCCAGGTTATGTGTGAGGACTAAATAACAACACAAGTGGTTGATATTTTTAGTTGAACAGTTTTATATGTAATGGTTAGAGATGGGCAAATTTTTCTAAATTCGATTCGACCAGGTTCGCCTAATTTTGAGACAAAATTTGATTCGACCCGAATTGAATCATAACGAATCACATGCTGGGTGCGGGTGCATGTGATTGTAGCAAAGGCTTACCGGTGACACCGTGTTAACCACTCTACCTATCAATTACATTGGCGCCGATGTAATAGATTTTTAAGAAGTACAGAATTGCCAGCCATTGGTGAGTCCATACTACCGGTGGTGATCCGCGGCCCCTAAAAGGCCTAAAAGATGCGGCCCTGATGACAGAAGTAGTCAGAGTTTAAAGGGGTTGTTCACTTTCAGCAGATAATTGATATTGTTTGAGTAATGAAAAGATAAACAATTTTCCAATATTCTTTTTGTATAAATTCCACATAGATTTCTAGAACTCTGCTTGCTTGCTTGTTTTGTGGATAAAAAATGGTTACTGGTCATGTGACATCACAAAGCTGTGTGACCCTTTTGTGTTGGGGCTGCACTATTCTTCACTATTATTCACTATTCTTTTCTCATCGACATAGGTGTTCTGGTGCGCCACATTTATTATGCAAAGTCAGACAGAAATGTGTTGCACACCCTGGGGCACATTTACTAAGGGTCCAAATCGTGCATTTCCGTCGGGTTTTCCGATTTGCGATGAATTGCCCCAGGATTTTGGCGCATGAGCCATCTTGCTGAGGATTGTCGCTCCCTGCCATACAGTGAGGAACACTACCGCCATACAGTGAGGAACACTACCCCATACAGTGAGGAACAGTACCGCCATGTTCCTTTTTTGTTCCCAGAGTTCTCTGTCCCATGTAACACATTGTTCTCGCAGCCATTTTGTCTGTCAATCTGTGGAATAGCCTGCCTCAGGCGCTGGTCACAAGAGGTACAGCAGAGAGCTTCAAGAAGGGTCTAGATGCCTTTTTACACCTAAATAACATTGATGGTTATGTTATATAGAATTGTTTCCCCTAAATCCCTTCCTCATCCAATCCCTTCCCTTCCTTGGTTGAACTTGATGGACAAGTGTCTTTTTTCAACCGTATAAACTATGATACTATGAATAAAGGGGGAAAAAAATCGTAATTCGTTCCCACGAATCACCGTAAACTTCGAATTCATGACAAATCGAAGTTTTCCTGAAATTCTAAATGAATTCTGATTCGTTAGAATCGATTCGCTCATCTCTAGTAATGGTATATGGGTGAAGAAGTTAACATGCTTGTATCTTCTAATCACTTATATTACAATTACTTTGACTTTTTTGTTTTGCACTGTTTATTATTATTACACTTTTTTAACATTTATATTTTAGTTACATATTGGAAAAGGAATATTGGGCACATTTACAAAAAACATTTACAAGTTCTCCGACGTGGATTCGCTCCCTTCTGGGATTCACTAAGGCCGTGTGCCCGATATCCACCAGGTGTCGCTGCTGCGCTGAGGTCCGCTGGAGTTCACCTTCTTCCTCCTGGTGCTTGTAAGTGCGTGTCAAGCAACACAATTTTTTTTATTAAATACCGCGGTTTTTCCGATGGCCACGCCACCAATTTCCGTTGCATGCAAGTCGGCGCCGATGCGCCACAATCTGATCGCATGCGCCAAAATCCCGGGGCAATTCAGCGCAAAACGCTAAAATTCTGAAAAACTGACGGAAATGCGCGATTCGGACCCTTAGTAAATGTGCCCCAGGGTGTGCGACACATTTCTGTCTCACTTTGCATGATAAATACAGCCACCAGCCCCCTGTAGTATACAGCCACCAGCCCCCTGTAGGCCGGGAAGGCAACCTAAACAGTAAAAGACTAGCATGTGTACCTCTACCAATCGTCCCTGATGCTACCTCATAAGAAGAGATAAGTGGGCTGTTTATAGCAGTGTCCCCCAGGCAAGATTTGATTCATCATTTAACACAGACTGTACGCTAAAGCACGAGCGGCTCTGTAATGCCCTTGCGTGGTTCATTAGCATAATGTTAACAGAGTTGAATTTTAGTAAAAGGAAACAATATACACAGAGATTACTAGATCCCCAGTGTCCTAGGGAGGTCTATATGAGACGAAATCTGCATTGTTCAATCACATCACCGTGTGGCTATTACAAGCCCTTGTCAGACTCTACTGACTAAGTGGTTTAGATTCAAAGCTCACAAAGCTCTGTCTTTTGATGACAAGTCTTTCCTTGTCAGAGTGACCTACCTATAAGGCAATTGTTAAGACGAATTATAACCTAAGGGTATTATATGCAGGCAATCGGAACAAATCTACTATCAAATTAAACTTTCACACCATACAGTCCAATTCCTTTCTGCTTATATATTCACTTCCTTGCATTTTTAATTGGGTCCCCTTGGATATACTAATAAAATTTTCCCGGGTCAAGCTCACCCAATGAAGGGGGACATATCAACCCTTTAGGCTTACCCTTTACTATAAAGTGATCTTTAATAAAAAATAAGAGAAATAATGGCTGGAAATAAACGTGCTGATAGATCTTCTTGGTGTTTTCACTAAAGTAAACACATTGTTCATATACAGAATGAACTGAAGAAAACGAAGAATTTGTATTTGCAAAGGTCACCATCGAGATTATTGTTCATCTGAGTCGCTGGTTAGTCGTAGCTTACCACCCTGAGCTACTTATGAATAAAACCAACCTACTGGAAAAAGATTGTCCAGTTCCATGTTATGTGTTGAGGACTAAATAACAACACAAGTGGTTGTAATATTTTTAGTTGAACAGTTTTATATGTAATGGTTAGAGATGGGCAAATTTTTCTAATTTCATGTTCACCGGCAAGGGTTCCCCTAATTTTTGAGACCAAATTTGATTCGACCCCGAATTGAATCATAACGAATCACAGTCCTGTGGTGCGGTGTGACTGTGATTGTAGCAAAGGCTTGACCGGGTGACACCGTGTTACCCACTCTAACCTACTTCAATTACATTGATATAATTGATGTAATAGCTTTTAAAGAAGTACAGAATTGCCAGCCATTGGTGAGTCCATACTACTCACAAGACCCGATTGGTGATCCGCGGCCCCTAAAAGGCTAAAAGATGCGGCCCTAATTAGAATAATGTCAGAGTTTAAAAGGTGTTGTTCACTTTCACACAGTATTGATATTGTTTTGAGTAATGAAAAGATAAACAATTTTCCAATATTCTTTTTTGTATAAATTCCACATAGACTTCCTAGAACTCCGTGCTTCTTGCTTTGTTTTGTGGATACCAAAAGGTTACTCGGTCATCGTGGACATCAACACAGCTGTGGTGGATAGCCTCCTCAGGCGCTGGTCACACATAGGGACAGCAGGAGCTTCAAGAGGGTCTAGATGCTTTTTATACACCTCAAATAACATGATGTTAGTTATATATAATTGTTTCCCCTTTCCCACTAAATCCCTTCCCTCACGATTGACCACACAACTAATACCGTAAGAAATCCAAATCGGTTTTCCATCGAACAAACGGCAAGACAAAAACGAGCCTCCAGAATCGGATGTAGTTCTGCGTGTTCTTCTCCACTTTGGCAATTCTGATTCTTTTTGCTTCGCCTCTCTGTAGTTAAAACTGTATATATTGAACGGAAAGAAAGAAATTAGACGAGAAAGGGCTTGTATCTTCTATCACTTATATTACTTACTTTGACGTTTTTTGTTTTGCACTGTTTATTATATTATACTTGTTTTCAACATTTAATATTTTAGTTCCATATTGGAAAAGGAATATTGGGCACATTTACAAAAAACTGTGCAAACTGCACTATGTGCAGTTTGCCTGTGTATAGTGCAGAGGGCAACAGATTCATGAATTGTGGCGCCCATGTGTCTTGAATCTTGCCACCTTCTGCACTGCGCCCCCAGACGCCCAACTTCACATAGGGGGGCCATTTCTTACCCGTCCCATTCGGATCCAGCAGCAATTCTCAGACGCGGATTCGCGCCCTTCTGGATTCACCTAAGGTCGTGTGCCCTATATCCACCAGTGTCGCTGCGCACCGAGTCCGCCGAGTTCACCTTCTTCCCTGGTGCTTGTAATGCGTGTCAGCCAACACAATTTTTTTTATTAATACCGGTTTTTTCCCTAATTCGTGGGGTTTTCCGACGGCCAGCTCCCAGATTTCCGTGCATGCAAGTCGGCGCCGATGCGCCACAATCTCATCGCGTGCGCCAAAATCCCGGGGCAATTCAGCGCAAAATGCAAAAATTCGGAAAAACTGACGGAAATGCACGATTCGGACCCTTATTAAATGTGCCCCAGGGTGTGCGACACATTTCTGTCTCACTTTGCATGATAAATGTGCCACACCAGAACACCTGAGATGTCGATGAGAAAAGAATGTTCAAAAATACGGTACAGCAGCACTTAGGATTCCTCCACACGGATAATTCCATTAAAATGGATCATGACTAAGACGCGATAGCGTTGAAACGCGTCGGTCCTTTGTTTATCCATCCCTGTTTTATTCTTAATTCAATAAAGAAGGTTTTTTAAAGGAATTATCCGTGTGGAGGAATCCTAAGTGCTGCTGTACCGTATTTTTGAACATATATTGGATTGGGAGTCTGAGGATCTGGGAAGCGTGCACCCCCCACATGGAAAGAGCATTTGGAGGAGGAGAAGCGTGATTGGGTGAGCGGACAGTTTTCTTCTTTCTTACCACAATGAGAAAAGAATAGTGAAGAATAGTGCAGCCCCAACACAAAAGGGTCACACAGTTGTGTGTATGTCACATGACCAGTAACCATTTTTTTATCACCACACAACACAAGCAGAGTTCTAGAAATCTATGTAGAATTTTATCAGAAAGAATTTGGAAAATTGTTTATCTTTTCATTACTCAAACAATATCAATTATCTGCTGAAAGTGAACAACCCCTTTAAAGTCTGACTACTTCTGTTATCAGGGCCGCATCTTTTAGGCCTTTTAGGGGCTGCGGATCACCACCGGTAGTATGGACTCGCCAATGGCTGGCAAGTCTGTACTTCTTAAAAATCTATTACATCGCGCCAATGTAATTGATAGGTAGAGTGGTGCAGCACAGCACCCCTGTGTTTACAGCTTTGCAGGACACAGGCTGGCATTACATCATCATGCATTCCGGCCTGTGCCACTACTAAACAGTAGATGATGCGGCTGCCAGCGGGAAAAGAGGAGTGAGCTGTGGAGCCTGAAGGTGATTACAATATTTTTTTGGGGGGTAGTCATGGCTGTTTATAACGAGGGGGGGTTATACAGGAAGGTGGCTGTTTGTAATGGAGGTAAGGCTGTGTATACAATGGGAAAGCTGTGTATACAGTGGGAAGGCTCTGTATACATTGGTAGCCTCTGTATACAGGAGGAAGCTGTGTATACATAGGTATTTGTGTATACTGGCGAGAGGCTGTATATATAGGGGAGTCTGTGTATCACTGAGGGAGGCTATGTATCACTGGGGAGGCTGTGTACTACTGGGGGAGGCTGTGTATACAGGGGAGGCTGTGTATACTGGGGAGGCTATGCATACATGGGAAGCTGTGTATGCTGGTGGAGAGGCTCTGTATAAAGGGGAGGCTGTGTATACAGGGGACTTGTGTATTCAGGGGTCTTGTATCTGGGATTCTGTGTATACTGGGAAATGTGTATGGGAGCTGTAGTATGTAGGGTTGTGTATAGAAGGGGGAAGGGGAGGCTGGTATAACTGGGGAGCTGTGTATACTAGGGGGAGGCTAATGTATGACTGTGAGAAACTTTTTAGGTTGTGGAGCTGCTGTATACAGGGGGAGACTGTGTAATGCTGAGGGAGGTTGTGTATACTGAGGGGAGGCTATGTATACCGAGTAAGGGCTGTATTCTACTGGGGGAGGCTATTTACTACTGGGGAGAGACTGTGTAGTACTGGGGAGAGGCTGTGTATTACTGGTGTAGGCTAAATTAGGGCACCTAATAAATTGTGGGTACTGTAATATTTTATTTGGGTGACTAAAGGATTTTTTATGTGGGGAATAGTGTGTTCAGTCATGATGTGAGGATAATGTACATTAGGAACACGCTTCATTATACTGTAAGTGACTGTGTTATGTCACGGGTGCCCCTGCGACCCATGTCCCGCGTACCTCGGCGTGCCCCGCTGCCTTACTCACCTCGCTGGTTTCCAGCAGCATCTCCCACGGCTCAGCACACGCATCCTCGCCTCCTCGGCAAGCGCGTACGTGCTCTGTACAGTTTAGCGGGCCAACGTGCCTATAACTGGTGCTCCCCGGCCACCTTCCATGATTAATTTCCAGCCTCTTCCTGTGTCCCCTGACGGAGCTTTGTGCCTCATAGCCTAAGAGAAAGTTCATCTGATGCCCTGTGCGATTATCCTGATTTCCTGTTGTGAACTCGATTCTGTTCCTGACCCCACTCCTGTGCTGCCCGGCCTGTCTCAACCTCCAGCCTGTCCCTGACCACGACCTTGTCTTACGAGTCTGTACTTTGTCTTGGCAACCGCCGAGGACAAAGTCGCGCCTGTGGAACGACCGGTGGTGTACCACACCCACAGTCCAACACTGCTTATCGGCGGGTTGCGTGTGAAACCGGGTAGCACTTAGACTCCAGTGCCAGGTGTCGGCTTAAGTCATTGTCCGTGGTGGTGTCCACTAGTACTGATCCTGACATGGTATTTTATATTTTATATATTTATATTTCGTAAAGAAGTCCTCTTCTTGATGAAGCAGATCATCACCTGTAACCATGGCCGGATTAAGGGTGGTGGGCGTAAATTGGTGGGGGCCCTTCCAACAATTTTTTGGAAGTATGTAGTCTGCCAGCCCCCTGTAGTATATAGCCTGTCAGCCCCCTGTAGTATATAGCCTTCCAGTCGCCTGTAGTATATAGCCTGCCAGCCCCCTGTAGTATATAGCCTGCCAGCCCCCTGTAGAATACAGCCACCAGCCCCCTGTAGTATACAGCCACCAGCCCCCTGTAGAATTTAGCCGCCAGTCCCCTGTAGAAAATGGCCACAAATAATACACTTCATACTTACCTCACCTTCCCTTCCAGTGATCCCACAATGCTGCAGGCTCTTCCTCGTTCTTCGGGCAGCCACCGACCACTGAAAACACAGTTGCCATCACTGGGGGAGATCGCCTATGCACTGTTTTGGCGGCAGCATGTACTGATCGGACGCCGACAGCATGACATCATCACTCTCCACTGGCGTCCCAACACAACCTGCAGAGCTGAATCGCTGACTGTCGGAAACTGGTGGGGGCCCCTTGAAAAGCGAAAGTGGTGGGGGCTCGAGCCCCAGGAGCCCCTCCTTTATTCCGGCCCTGCCTGTAACTTACTAGATGTCACTAATGTCTGTCACTGACTGACTAGTATGCAAGGTAGCATAATCGGGCACACGCGCAGCATTTTCAAGTTTCGCCTCAGGCAGCAAAAAGGCTAGGACTGGACCTCAGTGTCAGACTGAAGGGTGGTCTAGATCCCCACGAGTATCACCATTAGGATATGGCTTCCTTAGGGACCCCCTGTACATGTACTTCCATGAATGAGGGCAGATATTAGATATTGTATTCTGTTTCTGAGTGCCCACTCATTCTGTAGGTATTTTTATATGTTTTTAATGTAATAAACTTTAGTAATTTTACATAATGTTTTCACCTATTTGTGCACAAAACATTTTTTGGTATTTTCATATTTTGTTTTTTATATGGGGCTGTACATTGCAGCATTTTAGCTTGTACTCTTCATGTGGAATACGTTATTGATAGGTCATCATCAATATGAGATCAATAAAGGTTTTTGGAAGTCCAGTAGATCTCAGTAGACATCACCTTTATTGGTTACCACAGAAACCTCATTCATGAAGTGAATTTGTGCTTTATTGTACTGTAGGGCAGTTCAATGCACTTCAATGGGATTAAAACCGCTGTGAGCTACCTGATTTTACTGACAAACTTGCCTAAAAGTATGGGTGGTTGTAGGCAATTTAGGAGCCTTTTAGATGTCCCTTGAACTGAGATTCCAATGTTAGTAAGTAGCGTATGAACACAGTGGAGATTCACTTGAAATAGGTTGGATGATGGATAATAGGCCTCTTTTGCTGCCAAAAAAGCCTCTTCAATGCACAAGACCTCTAAAGGCATCCTTTTACACAATGCATCAAGATATTAGTAGTAGATGCTTTGATGGGTATAATGATGAGTCATCAATTTCAATCTAGTGAAGGTCAGAAAGATCTGTGTATTATGAGTGGGTAAGGGCGAGAGAGTCCAGTGTTTTGCTGTAGGCAATGGATGACATCAGCTTGATATGAAGGGAGGAGAAAAGAAGGTGCCCTGTTTGTGAGAAGGGGGGCAGTCTTTTGAGTTGCATATGGGAACAGGATAAGAAGGTCCTGTGACTTGAGTGGTTTAGGACCTTGTGTGTTGGGCATGTGGTTAAAGCTTGTGTGTTCTGAGTTAGGGACAGGGCTGTGGAGTTGACAAGCCAAACCATGACACCTCAATTTCCCTAACTCCCACACATATGAGGCATGTTTAAAGTGTAACCGTCATTCTGAGCAAAAAAAAAAAAAGAGAGAAAAACATAATTCTGCTCCAGGTGTCCCTGGGAATCATTCCTCAAAGTATTTTCCCTCTCAGTCCTGACTAAGTACCTTTTTTAGCAACCAGGGTTTCCAGCTCTCAAAAGAACTACAATCAGCAAGATGGAGGGGCGGAGCCTGCCTCCTGTCACCTCATCACAAGCATGCGCTGCTGACCAATGACACCATATCTATCTATCTATCTCATATCTATCTATTTCTCATATCTATCTATCTCATATCTATCTATCTATCTAAAATAAAGTAAAGTCCAAGTCAGCACAATCTTATAAACGCCTAACGACGAGGGGTGCCCCCACAGGTACTGGCTTGATCCTTTTGTAGGTATAAAAAGTAAAAAGCGGGAAGCACTCCATGGTTCCAACTTCAAAAAAATAGGTGAACTTTATTGAACAAGTGGCCCCGTTTCGGTGTATAACACCTTCATGAAGTTGATGAAGGTGGTTCACACCGGAACGTCGCCACTGTTTCAATAAACTTCACCCTATAGAATTTTGGATTTCTGCAGTGCTGCCTACAAATTTTTTCAACTTTATGTATCTATTTGTCTATCCATCTATCTAGCTCATATCTTTCTATCTATCAATCGATCTATCTATCTAATATCTCATATTTATCTATCTAATATCTCATATCTATGTATGTATATCCTATCTATATATCTCCTATCTATCTATCTAATATTCATCTCCCTTCTATCTTTCTAGCTCATATTTATCTATCTGTCTACGTACCTACCAATCAAAGTATAAATTTAGCACAGTACATGATGGGACAGCTTGAAGACTTGGAGAGTCCCTCTCTCCTGCCATTTCCTGCTGTGGAGGGTGAGGAAATGGGGGAGGGGGTATTGTGATCAATCTGCAGCTTGTGTCTGTGTAGATTATTTGTTTATATACAAGTGTAGGGAAAGCTGAGGGAGAGAAGTGTGTAGGTGTTTGGTTATTACATTAGTTAGAGCCCCTGGCAGCACATGAGTGCTGGAGCACTGAGCCATGAGGAGAATCAACTAAGAGCAGAGAGAGAGAAGGGGTGTGTCTCCCTTCATAGTCAGCTCCTCAGTGAAGACAGGATGTACCTAGCAACAGCTATCTGAGAAATCACTGACAACAGGTGGAAGGCTGCACAATACAAGAGGAAGGAGCAAGATTCAGTTAATTAATCCAATTGTAAAAGGGTTTAAAATGACCTGCTCTAAAACATATCTTAAAGTATTTCTTAAAGTTTACTTAAAGTTACTCTTTAAGTTATAAATTAAAAATAATATGTTTTATGGCCATGATGATACAATAACTAAATTTTTAGGTAGATTATAAACAATATTTATTGGAATACAACCTTAGAAATATAACTTTATTAAATTGTAATTCTGCAAAACTCTATGTGTAAAAAGAGTCAATTAAAGTCAATAGTTGCAAATAACCCACCTGGAACTAGGATCTTATCCCGGAGTAATCCGTTTTGACATGTGTTTCAAGGAAGTACCTGCATGTAAATAATGTAAAACATGGAGTCCTCCTTTTTAATTGCTTGTGTTGCAGTTGGAAGGCATATCTGATTGAAGTCCTTATAAATTCCAGTTGATATGTTCTCAGCCATTATGATCCGCTCCTGCTTTTGTCTTCCAAAATTGTATCTGTAAAACTGAACGTGTGAACGCACCCTTTGACTACAAAGATGAATAATCAGATAGCACTAGATCAGAAATGAGACCGAACTTGGATCAAAATATCGCTTGCAACACTTGTGGACAACTGACCTAAGGGTGTGGTCACGCATGGCGCTAGCATTATGTTTATTAACACAATGCTAGTGCCCAAGGGTGTGCCATGGGCCTATTGCATATGCGTTTTTGGTGAAACACATGCAATCGGTAACCAGCACCTGGTTTCTTGCATTTAAACGGTGCAACACACCGGGTGCTGGTTATCAAGTGCATGTGTTTTAATGGGAAAGCAAATGCAATCAGACCCGATCCCAGCTGCTGGCTTTTACGGGTGTTCCCACCACCCATATCGCGGGTTGCGGCCCCACTCGTGCTCCTCGCTGCCCACGGGCACAGCACCAGTGGCACTCACCTGTCCCCGTTCCGGATCCCCGTCCGCGGCCCATGCGTCCCTGTCTCCCTGGGGCGCGCGCGTGCTTTAGGAAATTTAAAGGGCCAGCGCACCGTTAATTGGCACTGGCCATTTTCCCAGAAGGCTGTTTAACCCTGCCTCTTCCATCACACCCTGCTGTATCGTTGTGCCTATGCCATTGGGAAAGCTTCCCTGCGACATTCCTGAGTATTCCTGCATTCCTGCTCCAGAGTCCCGTGTTCCTGCTCCTGAGTCCCGTGTTCCTGTGTCCCGTGTGCCTGTGTTCCCGTTCCGATTAGCCTGGACCTCCCATTGCTGACCACGGATTGGACTTGACCTTGCATCTCTGCCGCTGGCCCTGACCCTGTACCTGAACCTGACCACGAGACTGTCTTCCGCTAGGGTACCTTGACCTCGACTGCCATGCCAGGCTACTCGCACCTGTGGAACGACCTTGTGGTACCCTGCCGCAGCAAGACCATCCCGCTTTGCGGTGGGTTCTGGTGAAGACCAGGTGCCACTTAGATTCCGGTCCCAGGTGTCGGCTAGTACCACCTCCCGCGGTGGTCCAGAGGATCCACTGATCCCAAATCCTGACACTGGCATTGCATTTGTAAACTCAAAACTAGTTCCCAGTGTAACCACAACTTCAGGCTCCATGCACACAAGTGTTGCTTTCGTTCTTGTGCTATCAAGTTTTTTTGTTTTTTTTAACGATTCACACTGACACAATAATTTCAATGGACTCATGCAAAATACAATACAACAGATGAGAATAATTGGCTAATTCCATTGTTGTTAAAATTTTCAATGACAAAACACAATGGGGGAGATTTACTTACTCGTCTGAGTTCACAGAAAGTGCATAGTCCGACGATAATGCACTGTTCCGCGATTCACTAAGATTGTGCGCCTAATATCCTGCATGTGTCGCTTCCCCGCTCAGGTCCGACGGAGTTCATCTTCTTCTTCCCGGTGCATATAAGTGCATTGTCTTACGACAGAATTTGAAAGTTAAATCTTGTACTCATTCCAAATCAGTCAGATCGTGCAACGGCACGCCCCCGATATCTGTCTCATTGAAGCCAGAGCACCTGCCCCAAAAACCAATCCAGTGCGACACAATCCCAGCGCAGACACCTGTTAAATACCTGTCAAGGCTGCGCAAATCTCGAAAACGGTGAACAGTTCGACGAAAGTGCGATCCGCGACCCTTAGTAAATCAGCCCCAATGGCTCACATTTATTTGTGCCACTTTTCTGCCTGACTTTGCACTAGCAAGAATGTGCAAAATACTTGCACATGTACTTATGAAGTATCTGCGGCAGTTTTGAGTCATGGCTGCACAGTGTCCAAAATGTGAACAATGGTTAGTAGGAGTTTGCGCCACAATTCTGCAGAATAAACAAAGTGTACACTCTGCAAACTCTACAGGCAAACTGCACATAGTACAGACTGCACGAGTTCTGATAAATGTGGGCCATCGTTTACAAAATGTTAACATATGTTTTAAAGAAAACCTGCAATATAGGACCCTAAACCACCAACAGGTTCTTATGCATCGGTGGTTTAGGCCGGTGACACACATGGCGTTTCTTTCATTGCATTTTTTGCATCCTTGAAAATCCTTGGTATCTTCTATTGTTAAAAATGTATGAACTTTTTTTTGAGGTAGAAAAAGCATCAATTCTGTACTGGTTTTTACCGTGTTCACCGTATAGCCTAGTAATCATGTTATCTTTAGTCTATGGGTCAATATGATTACAGGGATAGCATACATGAATATTTATTTTATGTTTCACTAAATTTGCCAAATAAAAACCTAATGTGGAGAAAAATCTATCATTATTGCATCGCCATATTCCAAGTGGCATAACATTTTTACTTGTTGGGCTACGGAGCTGGATGATGGTTTGTTTTTTGAGGGACATGTTGTACTTTGCAACAATATCATTCTGGAGTAGATATGTTTTTTGATCACTTTCCATTGCATTTTTTGTGGGATTAAATAGGTAAAAATCATAATTTTTGGCAGTTTTTCTACATTTTTTTATGGTATTCATCGTACAGGTTCAATAATTATTTGCTTTTATTGTACGGATTGTTACGGACGTGGTAATACTATATATGTGGGGTTTGTCTTATGATTTAGGCTTTTTTGAGCATTATATGGGGCATATTTATCAGGACCTCTGGCGCAGAGGCCCTGAAATAATCGCATATGCTAGCTTATTGCTAGCACTTGTGATTATTTGCCCCAATCCGCCACCTTCACGCCAGTGGAGCGTGAAGGGGGCGCGGACGGCCGAGAGGAGGGCGCGGCCTGTGACTTTTCATGTGTACTCCAGAATGATAATGCACTGCAATATGCATAGGCTGACACTGTGCCTTTAAGATGATGTCATAGATGCCATATTAATGGCACTGCCTTCAGGCAGCCCTGGGGTCCAGATCGGACCCCAGAGTTGTCATAGTAACGATCGGCGCCCCCAAAGACGGGTTTGGGGGGGCCATCGTGGAGGAAAAACCCCCAAAGGCATGTTAAATGGCGTGGTAATACCAAAGCGTACAGATATGTGCATGGTCTCATTTATTGCAGGATGAGATGATGTTTTTATTGATACTATTTTGGGGACTGAACAACCTTTTCATCACTATTTATGGCATTTTTTATGAGTAGTGAAATGGCAAAAAAGTAGCAATTTGGACATTTGGGTGCTATTTTACGTTGTGGGATTCAACACCGGGAATAACCGCTTTAATATTTTTATAGATTGGGCATTTTGGGATGCATGATGCCTAAAAGGGTTTTTTTTGCGGTTATTTTTATAACTAGGGAAAGGGGTGTTATTTGAACTTTTAGGTTTTTAATTTTTTTTTTTACTTTTTACTAATTTTCAGACCTCCAAGGGTACTTTAACCCTTGGCTGCCTGATCGCTTCTACCATATACTGCAATACTACAGCATTTCAGTATGTAGCAGCTTTGCTAGTGATCTCTAAGCATCTGCCTGCAACAGACGCATAGAGATCAGGCTAAATGACAGGCATGAGAGTCTGGTATAAACTCCCGGCTATTATAGTAAGGGTGCGGTAACACATTGGGGGACATTTACTTAAAGTGTCGGTGTCTGCACTGGCTTTGTTACCGACCTGCTCTGGGAAAGAAGACACACATTTAATATTGTAGAGCTGTGCAGAGACATTTCTGGCGCCGAGACCATTTTCTGTCCCGGGACCAAAATCTGTCCCGAGCACCAGAAATGTGTCCAACAGTCTCTGCTAGACCAGTTTTCTTTTGGTCTACTTTCCACCAGTTTACAGCGCCCAAAAAGGGCTGCGACACATATTAATTGTCTGAGTTTCCACTCCGCCAAAGCCACGCCCCTATTCGGAGAAGAGTCGGAGCAGACGGAAAAAGGCATTTTTTCTGGCGCCGCCAGCTAATAAATAGGTAGGAGAGCAGAACATGTGGTGAGAGCGCCACAAAACTGGCGGAAACGCCATAGTAAATGTCCCCCATTGCCTTTTGGTTGCGTTTTGAAATGCATTCCTACAGCTGAGGAGAGGTGATTTGCCTAATTACATTACTGTTAACATTTGCGTTTCCAAAACACATTGTAAACAAGATGTTAGTTAATGCATTAACATAGTGTTAACGCATGCACTAACAAGATGCATGCGTTAATGTGATATAAACGCAGGCATTAACATTACGTTTACAAAGCTTTTGTAACTCAAATGTTAATATTAATGTAATCAGGTAAATCCCCTCTCCTCAGCTGTAGGAATGTGTTTGAAATGCAATGAAACTCAACCAAAACACAACGGGGCAGATTTATCAAGCTGTCTGAAAGTCAGAATATTCCTAGTTGCCCATGGCAACCAATAACAGCTCCCCTTTAAAATATTCATGAGCACTGGTAAAAGGAAAGCTGAGCTGTATTGGTTGCAATGGGCAATTAGGAATATTCTGACTTTTAGATAGCTTGATAAATCAGCCCCAACGTGTGACTGCCCCCCCCCCCCTGATGACCTCACAGGGGGTGGCAATTGAATCAAATATGGCAGCACGCATTAATACTTACCTGGTTCTGGTGCTACCTGTGCAGTGAAGCCGGTGTCCTACACCCCTTGGCTTTACTGTGTATGTGTTTTGGTTATGGTGCTTCCATAATAAAGCAGGGGAGTACAGCTCCAGGTTCATTGAAGAACTGTGCAGGCTCGGGGAGCACAAGAGATGGGTCCGATGTGCATCATTGGACCCATCTCTAGGTAAGTATAAGGTCACGGTCACACGTTCCCCTAGCGTTGCATTCAACGCACTGCTAACACACAGGGGACACATATGATTGATAACCCAGACCCAATGGGGCAGATTTACTTACCCGGTCCATTCGCGATCCAGCGGCGCGTTCTCTGCGGTGGATTCGGGTCCGGCCGGGATTCATTAAGGCAGTTCCTCCGACGTCCACCAGGTGGCGCTGCTGCGCTGAAGTTCCCCGAGGCCCGCAGGAATGCCCTGAAGTTCACCAGCCTATTCCAAGTGAAGGTAAGTGCAAGCTCCGCGACACATTTTTTTTTAAAAAATGCAGCGGTTTTTCCGAATCCGTCGGGTTTTCGTTTGGCCACGCCCCGATTTCCGTCGCGTGCATGCCAGCGCCGATGCGCCACAATCTGATCGCGTGCGCCAAAATCCCAGGGCAATTCAGGGGAAATTGGCGCAAATCGGAAATATTCGGGTAACACGTCGGGAAAACGCGAATTGGGCCCTTAGTAAATGACCCCCGATGTCTTGCATTTGAACAATACAAGACACTGGGGCCTGGTTACCGATCGCATGTGTTTCACTCGAAACGCATATGCGATGGGCCCCCGGTGTGCAAGCGGCCCGTTATGAATGCAGCACTAGCGGAACGTGTGACTGTGGCCTAAAGAATTTTTTTTAAAGCTCTTATGGAGGGACTTGTCATCTGGATTTTGAAAAACACTGTGTAAACCCATGCATTAACATCATGTTAACATTGCATTGCTGATAGCAATTAGTCAAATCTCTCCTCAGCTGTTTTATTGCATTTCAAAAAGCAACGTAAACGCCACATGTGAACAGTGCCTGAACGTGCTTTCATGGATGTGCGCATAACTCAGAGCAGCTGCTATTGCTGCCCCAGTATGTAGCAATCAATTGACACCACAAGTTTCTGTGACATCATTGCCAGCCCTCCATTTATTGTCACCCCAGAACAGCACATGTAGTGCAGCCCGAGGGGAGCCCAGCTACATACATGGGAGACTGCTGTGTCTAGTAAAGTAGTCTCTCAGGTGGTTTGCATGGCTCGGCAGAGAACGTGTATAGTAGTACGTACTACACAGTATTGTGTCTCCATCCTTTACGTATGTGTAGGTGACGTCATCAGCTCCCGTGCAGAGTCTTCTCTGGGGGGAAGTCTCGCGAGAACACACATGCTCTCGCGGTGATTTAGACAGCAGCTGTGGTTACCTGGCAACGCATAGACTCCAACTGTAAGAACCGGACCGGCTGAGCAATGGAGGGAGACAGAGACAACTACTACCTGGACCGTATCCTGCATTGTGTGAGGGGACGGGGAGGCATGTGAGGAGAGGGGGCTTTGGCGGCTGTCACACGTTCAGCGTCACAGGCAGCGTTGTAGCGTGAGTGTGGTGGGCATGCCCTGCGCTGTGTGCGGCTCCTACATGGAGGAGTCATTCACATCAGAGGTCACAGACTGGGGTATAGCATGAGACCCGCAATGGAGCAGTGACCAATCAGATTGCTGCTAGCATTCTAGAAATGACTTTTAAAAAATGAGTGATGGAAACTGATTGGTTCTTACTGACGTCTTCTCCTCTAGTACTTAACACAGGAAATTTTGCATCCGATAAAACTTCATAAGAACACGAATCGGGTATTTGTAGAGAACCTGTCACCAGTTTTGGGGGTTTTGAGGACAGGTGCTTCTATTCTTGGTGCATGCACATTAGCGCAAGCGTTTCTTCAGCTGTAATGTGCAAAAAAGAGGAGCATTGAACTTTGGACATTTGAATATTTCCCCTATGCGAATTCTGCACTTCTTACTTCATGTTACATCAAGAGTTAACTTGCATTAATCTATAGTGTGTTGTTATATATATTCTGTTTGTTATTGCTGTATCCATATAGACTAGTAGAAAGGGTTAACGAACATTGCAAGACATTTCTGACTGTGTATCTCTAAGAGGAGCCAGTAATTTCACAGCTATAGTACAGGTTTTGCAGAAGAAAAACAGACTTGTTTACCAGAAAAGCAGACGGCTTGACCTTTTGAATGACGGGTGCTGTCTGGGAAGTTGTTTACACTTTAGAAACTTGTTGCCATAAAATATTATAGGGAGAACACTTTGCCATTGTTTTTGTACTGCAATGTAACCACTTCTCCCCTGGTATATAAGGAGAACAGTCCCAGTCCCTAGTCTCTTGAAGTTTGGGAACAGAGCTTGGAGGAGAAGATTGCCAGTCTGCTTGAGCAACCAGAAGAAGAAGCTGAGGCAGGGATACTCTTCCATAGACCATGGGCTCCTAGTCTGTGACCAGGGTACCAGCCTTCTGAGAAAGGAGGGACAGCTAGCCCAGGCCTTTCCTCAGTGTAGTACACTTCTCCTGTCAGGGAAAAGATTGGAGAAGTCAGCCCCTGATATTCTTGTATTGCTTTTGTACCTAAATTTTGTCAGTAAAGGAGGTCACTGTAAACTGCAGACCCTGACTCACTGCACTTTTTTTTCCATTGGGGCGCACCACGACTTACCATCCCTTCCGGAGAGCAGCAATACGTGGTGACACCTCAACGATGCCTGGGGGACCCAGCGTAGCTTTTGGAACACCCATAACCTGAGCATTGCACAAGAGATATATTTGTGCCGTTTAGGTCAGGTCACATTTCGGTTTTGTCGTATGGTTTGGTTGCACACACAGAACAGGTGCAAGTCTTTCCATTATTTCTCACCTCTGTGTAATGACTGGAAAGACTTGTTCCTGTTCGTTGTGAATGACCAAACCTGGTTTTGGTTCAGGCTACATTTACTTATTCTGGTTTGATTGTGTTTCTAACCTCAGTCCAACCGGAACAGGGAGGTGCTCGGCCCAATTTCGTTTTCATTTCAAGTGAGACGCATATGTGATTGGGTCAAACTCCTCCCCATTCCAGTTGTTTCTAAACATTTTTAAATGCGGTACATTTCAGATTTTAAGTTTTTTCAGGTTTTAGAAAGTAGTTTATTTTGGAAATAAGAATTTTGGAATTAAGACTGTTTCGAGTGGGCTCACGGGCTGAGCCCTCTTCAAATATACTGCGAGGAATTTACTTATGCTGGTTCCAACAGACCTCAACTAGTCAGCAAGTCTAAACTGTACACCTCCTAAATTTTTAGCCGCACTGACAATTTTCTGTCTGGCCACACCCCCTTTTTCAAAGTTCACATTCACATTTGTCAGAAAAGTGTCAAAAATTTGGCTCTACATATATACTCGAGTATAAGCCTAGTTTTTCAGCACAAAAAATGTGCTGAAAAACCCTAACTCTGCTTATACTTGAGTCAAGGAAAAAAACAAAGTCACCTTCTGACACTCCCCAGCATCCATCGCGGCTCCGACATCGGGTCCTGGTCCCTCACAGTCTTCGTGACGTCAGCTGCATCGGCACACACTATAATGTCAGCTTGCGGCTGACGTCATGGTGCCTGCGACGGACCGGGAGGGGCTGGCAGGCTATATACTCGAGAGGGCAGGCAGGCAGGCTATATACTCCAGTACGAATAATACACACAGCGATGTCACTGTACAGAGATAATAAACACAATGATGCGACTTGTTAAATGTGGCACTATACACAGAGGGCATATGGCACTATATACAGAGGGCACAGTGTATGTGGCACTATATACATAGGGTCGGAGTATGTAGCATTATATTGGGGGCCCTGCTGTGTGTAGCACTAATGCTGCTGTTTTATTCAGGGCACAGCATGTGGCACTGAGATGAGTCTGTGTCAGTCTGCAGGATGCCAACAGTGTTGGTAAAGAATAAAGCTACAGAACTAAGAAAGAATAAAGCTTCAGAACTCAGGAGAAGACGTCACCTGTAAGTAACTAAATGGAAATGATTATTCTGCTACTGATGTGTATGATGAGTGTTGTAGTCACCTGGGTGATGTACAGCTAATGAGGGTGGTAGCATTGTTTTATGCAACAACAACTCTCAGTATCCCTTTACACTTCTTCAGGCAATCTGGGAGCTGTAGTTTCACACCATACAATGTGAACAAGTCTAAGGATTTGGTGAAAGGGCTCTTTAAATGGTATATGCCCTACTGTGGGCACCTAAACATATATGAAATAAAAGGTTTTGTACAATAAATCCCCCTCATAATAAAACTTCCAAAAAGCCCTTTTCCATCTTCCAAATAAATAATGTAAGGCATCCCATGGTCTGTCACTTGCAATGGAGGCAGCAATCAGCAATCATGCTTCACACGTAGCATGTTTGCTGCATGTTTCCCGCTGCGTGTTTCTGGGACCAGCTCAGCAAACCGCGGGGTATTTTCCCCATGACAATCCACAAATCCAATACTACTGCGGATTTATTCCGATCCATTATAGTCAACAAGGAAAATACCGCAGTGGGTTTTCTGGCAGGTCCGTCCTGAGAAACACGCAGCAAACACGCTACGTGTAAAAGCACCCATGAACACAGCCTTATACATAACAAGCAGTGTTTCATAGACCTTGATTACTAGCAAAAGCCATTATTCTCTTGGCTAGAAATTCTGAGAACCCTAACAATGTACCATCACAAATCGGCTCTAAAAACGGAAGGAGCAAAGACAGCGTAAAGCTGAAGAGGAAAGTAAAGAAAAAAAAAAGTCATGAGCAGTACTTTAAAAAAGCCAGAAAGTGAAGGGGAGATGAAGTTCAGGAAGTACGGACAGAAAACTTCAGGGAAATGATTGTGCAGACTGCTTCATCATGTCACGCTGGATCTGAAAGCATTTCTTCAGTGATGGAAGAAGAGGGATGAAACATGTAATGTGCCACCTTGTGCAGTTAGAAGAAGGTGTACAAACACAGTCCTGCACCACGTCCCAAAAAGACCAGTCACTATAGAGAAGATTCTTCTTCATGCGCAGTTATGTCTCCAGTGCTTGTACAGAGATGGAAGAAGAAACACCTTCCAGCACAGATGTACGTTCTAACCCTGAGACTCGAGATGTTGCCCTTAACTTAACTTCCTTAGAACCGTCAAGTGAGGAAGAAATTGATGGAAAGACCCAGCACTTTGGCCAGATGTCCTCAAGGACAATGAAAGGGAGAAGATTGTCCTCTCTGGACTTTTCAATGCCGAACAATTAAATATATGGCACAATCGCTACCTAAAGATGTTAAGGACCATCTTTCAGTGACTTTCTTCTTTATGCCAGTCATCATGGACGTGAGAAGATTTTAAGAGACTGGCTGAGATGGAGTCCAGCAAAAAAATGCTCTATTGTGCAACTTGTATGGCATTTCTAATGACCGATTCACTAAAAAGGAAGCATCCTCTGTAGGAAGGATGGTTTTGATCCTTCAAAGTACATGTGGCATCGGTTGTACATGAGTTGCCAGAGCATGAACAATCGCCCAACACAGAAAGCACTACTGGAGCTGGGAACACTTCAGAAATCTATAGGTGGTCATGGGTTGATTTTGTGATTCAAAGAAATTTGTCAAAGGAAGCTGATAGTTGTGGCACTTTTAGAAAGACTGTTAGATGTCACATTGCATCTAGCTTCCGAATATGGCATTCAGGGGGAGTCCCCAAAGGATAGGAGAAATCCATAATGCAACTTTTGGGAACCTTGGAAATATTGGCAAGATACGATGTTGTATTGAGAGAGCATTTAGAAAAAGTCAAGGCTACGCAAGAAAAGGGAAAGAGACTTCCAGCATTACTCTTCTTGGGCTACACACAAACGAATTCATTATATTTGGGAAAAAACTGCCTAAATGCCAAACTTTCTGAAAGGAAAAGCAGAATATTTTGCAATAATTGTGATGCTACCCCTGAGGTGGCACACACCGAGCAAAATGTAATTGTTTTGCGATACGTTACAGAGATCCCCAAAATGGAAAATGGAATATAGAAGAAAGATTTATGAATTCTGTGTTTTTTTCAGAAGACAGGTGAAGAAATCGCTGATATGATCATGTCAAGATGAATGAACATGCCATTGATACTCCAAGATTGCAGAGGGCAGAGGATATGATAATGGAGCCAACATGTCTGGAAGAATAAGGTAAGAGCCAAAATCCAGGAGACATGCCCAACAGCGTTGTTGTTTGTCCCGTGCTGCACATTCTTTAAACCGTGGGAGTACATGCAGCCGCAAGTGCCCTGAAATGAAGACATTTTTTGGTGTGTAAACAGGCTATATACTGTTCAGCAGCAGCCCTGCAAGATGGAAACACATGATTGAGAAGTCGGAAGGTTGCATGGTTATTTAGTGAAACTCGGTGGAGTTCAAGAATAGAAGCTGTACGGCCAATTGCACAGAACCTACAAGTATTTTGAAGGCTCTGGAAAACGTTGCTTCCAGAAAACTTTCAAAGATGCACACTCAGATGCCCAAGGTCTGTATGACTATTTTATCTTTTCGGGCAGTGGTTTTAGCAACATTCTGGGTAAAAGTTCTTACCAGCTTTGAGGAAAGAAACAAAATTCTTCAATCAAGGTCTATCAATGGAAATTGGAGTTGCCAACATTAAAGCTCTTTCTGACGAAGAAGCTCTTAGAGAAAAGTGGCCTGTTTACTTTTGAGCTAGTGCAGTAGCACGACTGTTGGAGATTCCCAAGGAACTACTGAACCACCAACAACT
>WNYA01002457.1:0-41000 GCA_019512145.1 Engystomops pustulosus
ATAGATAAGAGAGCGATCACTCCACTCCACTGAGTCACAGCACTTCAGAGCAGCGTGGAATTGGTCACATTATGGAATTGGTCACGTTGTGGAATATGCAAGCAAGTGTGCATAGCCAATGGTCATCAGTAGAGATGAGCGAGCACTAAAATGCTCGGGTACTCGTTATTCGAGACGAACTTTTCCCGATGCTCGAGTGCTCGTCTCGAATAACGAGCCCCATTGAAGTCAATGGGGACTAGAGCATTTTTCAAGGGGACCAAGGCTGCACAGGGAAGCTTGGCCAAACACCTGGGAACCTCAGAGAAGGAGTGGAAACACCACGGAAATGGACAGGAAACAGAGGGGCAGCATGCATGGATGCCTTGAGGCTGCTTAATCGCACCATTATGCCAAAATTATGGGCAACAGCATGGCCATGACAGAGTGACAGAATGAAGCTACATAGCCTCTAAAAATCAATAATTGACCCTGACACATATAGGGGACCGGCTGCAGAGGCAGCGGCAGCAGTGGGGCTAGAGAGTGTCATGGGACATACCCTAAATGGACTCAGGTTTCACCAAACAAGGTGAAATGATTTCCTATGTGAACAAAAGGTTGTGGATATTTAGTCGATAAAACAGCATGGTGGCGACAAAGTGACCAAGTTCCATAACGTATCTGGAGAAACACCCAAAAATGAGTGACACGTCTTGATTAAGGGGACGACATGTGGAGGCAGCCATGGAGACGACTTCCATGATTTAGAGCGACAGTATGGGGCATTCATATTGCGCTGATTGATTCAACTTCAGGTCTCCAGCATGGCGGTGACAGATGGGCCGAGTTCCATTATGTATCTGTGTGAAACACCTGAAAATTCTGCCTGACACAGCTCGTTTGATAAGGGATGATTGTGCTGCATATCCTCTCGTGGCCAGCGTCTGGGAATAGAGAGTTGAAATGAGACATTGGTGGACGCTGTGGAGGGATCGTGGAGGCAAAAATGGACAGGGCAACGCAGGGGCAGCATGCATGGATGCCTCTGAGGTGCCTAATCTTTGGGATGGAGCTGGCGGTCCACTGCCAGGCGAGATTTTTAATTGTTTTTACGGCAATGGTTCATGATTAAGAGCGACAGATGGGCCATCCATATTGCGCTGCATGATTGCAACTTCAGGTCTCCAGATGGCGGCGACAGATGGGCGAGTTCCACTATGTATCTGGTGATGAAACACCTTGAAAATTCGGCCTGACACAGCTCGTTTGATAAGGGGACGATGTATGGAGGCAGTGAAAGTAGTGATTAAAGGTGCTGCAGTTAAAAATATGTTAGTTGGATCTTGAGATGGAGCTGGCGCTCCGCTGCCAGGCGAGCTTTCGCCAATCCAAGCCCCTGTCTCTAGGCTACTCCCCAAAACGCACTTCTAAGAACCTTTGTATAAGATCAAGGGTAGTAGCGTTCTATAAGTTTGGGATATGGCGGGTGAGGGGAATGTAAACAGATGCGCAAGAAGCGCTGAAATAATATCGGTAAATGATAAAAGTTTGCCAGTATATTTGTGGATTACACAGCAGGGTGGCAACAAAGTTAAAAAGTTTATGTGGAAGCCATGAAAAACAACCCAAAAATTCTGCCTGACACGTTCGTTTGATAAGGAGACCATGTATGGAGGCAGCTATATGGACGACTTTTGGAGGGCAGCTATGGCGATGAGAGTGGAGGTAGCAATGGGACAACGTGTGAAGGCAGCGAAAAGACGACATGTGGAGGCTGCTATGGAGACAATTTAATTTGGATAGTGCCTGTATGTGGCAGTCCAAAAAGTTTTCAAACCAGAGGAGCAGGTAGGTGGTCCTCCAGAAAATTAATAAATTGAGTGCCTGTAGTGGCAGTCCAAAAAAGTTTTCAAACCAGAGGAGCAGGTAGGTGGTCCTCCAGAAAAATTAAATAGATTGAGTGCCGGTATGTGGCACTCCAAAAATTGCTTAAACACGAGGACCGGGTAGGGGGGTCCCTCAGAAAAATTAAAACATAGAGTAATAGCTAGAGCCAGTTGGCCCTTGCAAAAAAATAGCCCGTTTCCTATGCTTTAGGGTACAAAGGGAGGAGAAGGAGGACAATGAGGAGGAGGAGTGCCTACATTATTAGGTTGAGCTTCTTTCACCTGGTGGGAGAATGAAAATCCGGAGAAATCCAAGCTTTATTATTTGATAAGCGTCAGCCTGTCAGCGCTGTCAGTCGACAGGCGTGTAGCTTATCGGTGATGATGCCACCCGCTGCACTGAAAAACCCGCTCGGACAAGACGCTAGCGGCAGGACAGGCAAGAACCTCCAAGCGTACAGCGCCAGTTCGTGCCACATGTCCAGCTTTGAAACCCAGTGTTGTAGGGAGCTGTGTGATCATTAGGCGATGGTATGGTCAGCTACGTACTCCCTCACACATCTTTCTGTAAAGATCAGCCCTACTCTGCCGAGACTGGGGACAGGTGACAGTGTCTTGCTGGGTGACATAAAACTGGCAAAGGCCTTGGAAAGCGTATACCCTGCCAGTGCTGGAAAAGCTGCCTGCTCGCTACTCTCCCTCGCTATTGTCCGCAGAACACGCACTCTGCCGCTAGCGCTGTCAGAAGGGAATACTGTTTCTTGTGCAAGGGTGCTGGTATTTATGCATTCACACACTCCTTCCCCTCCAGGGATGAGAGTGGAAATATTTTGCTTGTGTACCGTGGGGTCCAGGAGAGTGAAACCCCGTAACGGTGCTGGAAATAAAAATCTTTGAAAGCCGAGGGTCACGGGATAGGCAGCCTAGCATGAAATCTGCCATAGCGCCAGAGTCCCAACGAGCAAGAATTCACTCCCCTCTGGCTGACTGCCCATTTCCCCTCCTCCAACTCCCTCTCTCTGCCCAACGCCCTCGTAACCAGGAACGCATGGACTGAACAATGGTCCCCTTCTGTGTCTCACCAACATTCTCCTCCTCTCCTCCTCATCCTCCCTCCACTCCTCGATATGCGTGAGAAACAGACCTAAGGGTGCTTTTTTGCTATCAACAAGGGAATCTTCTTCCCCCGTCTTTGTGACGAGCGCAAAGCTTCCGACTTCATGCTGACCAGAGAGTTTTCAACAGGCCAAGCAGCAGGATCGTGGAGCATGATGGCGGGGCATCGCCACTGACAATCTGTGTTGATCCTCAAAGTACTCAGCACCTGACAGATATCAGACATCCACGTCCACTCCTCATGTAGATTGAGGAAGCTGACTGACCTGACTACCAGTTCGGTGGAAGTTGACATTGGCAGTCTACAAGCGCTCTGCGCTGTGGTAAACTCTGGATAACATGGTTAATGTTGAATTACACCTCGTGGACACGTCGCACCACAGTACGTGAGTGGCAGTTGAGGCGGCGCTGCGCTGCCCTGAGAGTGGCAACATCTTGTGGACGTCCGAAATGCGCACAGGGCGGCGCACTTCGTGAGCAAATCTGACAGATTGGGGTATGTCTTGAGGACCGCTGGAACTATGAGATTTAACACAACATGTGTCAGTCTGCGAGTTGCAGAGCCGCCACCAGGTTACGGCGTTGTCACACACAAACATGCCTGCGTTCAGGTGTTCAGACTGTGCCAGCCACAGATCAGTCTGCGCCGTGATGCCTGTAATAGCTCTTGGGCGGTGTGCCTTTATCGCCTAGGCTCAGCAGTTTGAGCACCGCTGCTGTCGCTTACGAGGCATGCTGCGTTGCCTAGATGCTTTTACACAGCAGGGTGGCAACAAAGTTAAACAAGTTTTATGTGGAAGCCATGAAAACAACCCAAAAATTCTGCTGACAGTTCGTTGATAAGGAGACCATGTATGGAGGCAGCTTATGGACGCTTTTGGAGGGCCAGCTATGGCGATGAGAGTGGAGGTAGCATGGGACAACGTGTGAAGGCAGCTAAAGACGACATGTGGAGGCTGCTATGGAGACCAATTTAATTTGGATAGTGCCTGTATGTGGCAGTCCAAAAAAGTTTTCAAACAGAGGAGCCAGGTAGGTGGTCCTCCAGAAAATTAATAAATTGAGTGCCTGTAGTGGCAGTCCAAAAAGTTTCAAACACAGAGGAGCAGGTAGGTGGTCCCCAGAAAAAAATTAAATAGATTGAGTGCCTGTATGTGGCACTCCAAAAATTGCTTAACACGAGGACCGGGTAGGGGGGTCCCTCAGAAAAATTAAATGACATAGAGTACATAGCTAGAGCCAGTTGGCCCTGCAAAAAAATAGCCGTTCCTATGCTTTAGGTACAATAGGGAGGAGAGAGGAGGACAATTGAGGAGGAGGAGTGCCTACATTATTCAGGTTGAGCTTCTTTCACCTGGTGGGAGAATGAAAATCCGAGAGAAATCCAAGCTTTATTCATATTGATAGCGTCAGCCTGTCAGCGCGTCAGTCGACAGGGTGTAAGCTTATCGGTTGATGATGCCACCGCTCACTGAAAAACCCGCTCGGACAAGACGCTAGCGGCAGGACAGGCAAGAACCTCCAAGGCGTACAGGCCAGTTCGTGCCACATGTCCAGCTTTTGAAACCAGTGTTGTAGGGAGCTGTGTGATCATTAGGACGATGGTATGGTCAGCACGTACTCCCTCACATCTTTCTGGAAAGATCAGCCCTATCTGCCGAGACTGGGGACAGGTGACAGTGTCTTGCTGGGGTGACATAAAAACTGGCAAAGGCCTTGTGAAAGCGTACCCTGCCAGTGCTGGAAAAGCGCCTGCTCGCTACTCTCCCTCGCTACTGTGTCCGCAGAACACGCACTCTGCCGCTAGCGCTGTCAGAAGGGAATCTGTTTCGCTTGTGCAAGGCCTGCTGGTATTATGCATCTCTCACACTCTTCCCCTCCAGGGATGGAAGGGTGGAAATATTTTGCTTGTACCGTGGGTCCGGAGAGTGAAACCCAGTAATCGGTGCTGGAATAAAAATCTTTGAAGCCGAGGGTCACGGGATAGGCAGCCTAGCATGAAATCTGCCATATGCGCCAGAGTCCCAACGGCAAGAATTCACTCCCCTCATGGCTGACTGCCCCATTCCCCTCCTCCAACTCCCTCTCTGCTGCCCATACATCTGTAAGCGAAGGTACGCATGACTGACAATGGTCCCCTCTGTGTTCACCAACATTCTCCTCCTCTCCTCCTCATCCTCCCTCCACCTCCTCGATATGCGCTGAGAAACAGACCTAAGGGTGCTTTTTGCTATCAACAAGGGAATCTTCTTCCCCCGTCTGTTGTGACGAGCGCAAGCTTCCGACTTCATGCTGACAGAGAGTTTTCAACAGGCAAGCAGCAGGATCGTGGAGCATGATGGCGGCATCGCCACTGACATCTGTGTTGACTCCTCAAAGTTACTCAGCACCTGGACAGATATCAGACATCACACGTCCACTCCTCATTGTAGATTGAGGAAGCTGACTGACCTGACTACCAGTTCGGTGGAAGTTGACATGGCAGTCTACAACGCTCTGCGCTGCTGGTAAACTCTGGATAACATGGTAATGTGAATTCACCTCGTGGACACGTCGCACCACAGTACGTGAGAGGCAGTTGGAGGCGGCGCTGCGCGTGCCTGAGAGAGTGGCAACATCTGTTGTGGACGTCCGAAATGCGCACAGGCGGCCACTCGTGAGCAAATCTGACAGGATTGGGGTATGTCTTGAGGAACCGCTGGAACTATGAGATTAACACAACACTGTGTCAGTCTGCGAGTTGCAGAGCCGCCACCAGGTTACGGCGTTGTCACACACAACCATGCCTGGCTTCAGTTCAGCTGTGCCAGCCACAGATCAGTTGCGCCGTGATGACTGTAATAGCTCTTGGGCGGTGTGCCTTTATCGCTAGGCTCAGCAGTTTGAGCACCGCTGCTGTCGCTTACGAAGGCACTGCTGCGTGCCTAGATGCTTTGTATACTACTAGGGGCAGGCTGTATACTACTAAGGGCTTGCTGTATACTACATGGGGGCTTGCTGTATACTACAGGGGGGCTGCTGTATACTACAGGGGGGCTGCTGTATATTACAGAGGGGCTGCTGTATACTACAGGGGGGCTGCTGTATACTACAGGGGGGCTGCTGTATACTTCTAGGGGCTGCTGTATACTACTAGGGGCTGCTGTATACTACTAGGGGCTTGCTGTATACTATATGGGGGCTGCTGTATACTAGGGGCTGCTGTATACTACTAGGGGCTTGCTGTATACTACTAGGGGCTTGCTGTATACTACATGGGTCTGCTGTATACTACTAGGGGCTTGCTGTATACTACAGGGGGGCTGATGTATACTACTAGGGGCTGCTGTATTCTTCTGGGGGCTGGCAGGCTGTATACTACTGGGGGCTGGCAGGCTGTATACTACTGGCGGTGTTTGACCAATGCATTTCCCACCCTCGGCTTATACTCGAGTCAGTAGTTTTTCCCAGTTTTTGGTGGTAAAATTAGGGGTCTCGGCTTATACTCGGGTCGGCTTATACTCGAGTATATACGGTATTTATTTTAATTATGTTTATGTATAAACTGGTGAGATGCAAGTCATCCTATTGGTTGGTGCACTGTAAATTATAAATATAGACGCAGCCCTTGGGCTCTGACTTAGTCATGGCCATACGTTTTGAGAATGATACAAATATTATATTTTCACATGATCTGTTGCCCTCTGGTTTTTATGTGTGTTTGTCAGATATTTTTATCACATACAGAAATACAAGTGCAATCATATTATGAGTAACAAAAGCTTTTATTGACAGTTAGAATGAGTTAATGCAGGGAGTCAATATTTGCAGGGTTGACCCTTCTTCTTCAGGACCTCTGCAATTCTCCCTGGCAGCTGTCAATCAACTTCCAGACCAAATCCTGACTGATAGCAGTCCATTCTTGCACAATCAATGCTTGCATTTTGTCACAATTTGTTGGTTTTTGTTTGTCCACTCGTCTCTTGATGATTGACCACAAGTTCTCAATGGGAGTAAAATGTGGGGAATTTCCAGGCTATGAACCCAAAATCTCTATGTTTTGTTCCCTAAGCCATTTAGTTATCACCTCTGCTTTATGGCAAGGTGCTGCTTCATGCTGGAAAAGGCATTGTTGATCACCAAACTGCTCTTGGACAGTTGGGAGAAGTTGCTCTTGGAGGACATTCTGGTACCATTATTTATTCATGGATGTGTTTTTAGGCAAGACTGTGAGAGAGCCGATTCCCTTGGCTGAGAAGCAACCCCACACATGAATGGTTGCAGGATGCTTTACAGCTGGCATGAGACAAGACTGGTGGTATCGCTCACCTTCTTCTCCGAACAAGCTGTTTTCCAGATGTTACAAACAATCGTTTACCCCAGTCCACAGCAGTCCACTCCCTGTACCTTTTGCAGAATATTAGTCTGTTCTGGTGTTTTTTTCTGGAGAGAAGTGGCTTCTTTGGTGCTCTCCTTGACACCAGGCCTTGCTCCAAGAGTCTCCCCCTCACAGTGCGTGCAGATGCACTCACACCTGCCTGCTGCCATTCCTGAGCAAGCTCTGCACTGCTGGTAGCCGAATCCCGAAGTGGAAACACTTTTAAGAGCCGGTCCTGGCGCTTACTGGTCCTTCTTGGGCGTCCTGGAGTCTTTTTGGCAACAATGGAACCTCTCTCCTTGAATTCCTCGATGATGCGAAAGATCTTTCTAGCTGCAATGCTTTTCCATGTTAGGCCAGTTTTGTGCTGTGCAATGATGACTGCACATGTTTCTTTAGGGATAACCATGGTTAACAGAAGAGAAACAATGATGGAAAGCACCAGCCTCCCTTTAAAGTGTCCAGTGGTGTGCTTCTTACTTAATCATGACAGATTGATCTCCAGCCCTATCCTCATCAACACCCACACCTGTATTAATGGAGCATTCAAAGAAATTATGTTAGCTGCTTCTTTTAAGGCAGGCCTGCAATGAAGTTGAAATGTGTTTTGGGGGAAAAAGTTCATTTTCTAGGCAAATTTTGACTTTGCAATTAATTGCTGTTAAGCTGATCACTCTTATACTTATACTTATACTCATAACATTCTGGAGTATATGCAAATTTCCATTATGAAAACCTGATGCAGTAGACTTTGTAAAAATTAACATTTGTATCATTCTCAAAACTTATGGCCATGACTGTATTTCTGGTGCAGAGAACTTGATGAAGAACACATTACTGATGATTTGTCCTGCCAATGCAGCAGAGCTGATACAGCTCCAAAAAGATTCACCCAACACTACAGACCACTCCTCCATTGCAAAAGACCAGCCCATAGCCTTGCAACAAGGGAAGTTTGTTTTCCACTTAAACCACCCATTGGATACAGCAAGGGACATGTGAGTATAAAGTGACTAAAGTCACTAACATCATGGGCCTCTCCTGTTTCATCAACCGGGACCCATTACACACACCGCGGGTGCCCCAGGGAGAACAATTTTACCATGCGGCCCCCTCATTTTGCTGCACCCTGCTGATCCTGACCAATAAGAAGAGGCCTACAGCACAACTGTGCAATTGAGAGAACCTTGGCTAGGTTGCAACCGAGCCCCTTCCTGGAGGGACAACTAGTCCTAACTGGATGGAAGAAAAATTTTAGTCGCAGTTCATGTTTGCTGTGATCTGCTTTGCAGCCACCATCCCATTTGCAGAGTCGAAGTGACAGCATTAAGCAATAACAGATCTGCTCTCAACATCCCTGTGGCCAGTGCATCAACTCCCTCAGTCATCATCATGGGCTCCACAGAGCCACCGACTAACAAAGGCCAGCCAGTCTGCGTTCTGCCTCCAACTATTAAGCTATTAACAGCAGAAGATGACATGCCAACTGCTGTACCAGTTTCTGAGGAGATCTCTGCATCATCTAACCAGGCTGTGATTTCATGAATCAATGGTTAATCGTGGGGGTTCCGTCTCCACTGGTACTGTCAGTACCAGTGCGTGCAGATTTACCTGCACTTGAAGCAGATGAAAGTGATGCTGTTCCCCTAATGGACTGAAAGCCCATGTCAGGTACTATATTCATTGACTTTTTACCAGGTTGGGATGATGCCCCCATGTTTCTGTCCCACATAAAGTAAACAGTTTTTCACCAAATTTGTTCCATGTGCGAGTCCCTGGCTATCACAGGCCTCCCTTCTATGCATTACACACACTGGGGGTTTGAAGGTGGGCCCCCTTCGTCTAGCTTTAGCCTACTGGCTTGGACAGGTGTGGAAGAAGCCAACAGAAATATCCACAGATAGGTTGCAACCAAGCTATACACTCTCCTGGTATATTTGTGACCTAAAACACTGTTAGGCTCAAGTAGAAATGTGGCACAACTACAACACGCAGCAGAGCAGGGAGTAAGTAATGAAATGTTCAGTTTGCAGTGCAAGAGGTTACAGTGGCAGTATGTACTTCATCATCGGATACTGTATATGTTGGTGATAGGCATACCTCGCTCCCAGCTATTGGTGAAGAAAAAGAGGGCAATGGGGGGGCACAACAAAATGTGTGCCATAGACCATGCCCTTTGCTACACCCTCATGCATAGTATGCTATTAAGATTAATGGCTCCACACATAGTATAATGCCCCCTTCTTGTGGCCAACATCCCTATGGACCCATGTAATAGCTCTTCTTCATCTTACCTGCCACTTTCTGTGGCCCCATATACTTCTATTGCTCTACGTTTATGCACTTCTGTCCTCCATTTCCCTCATATTGTGACACCTGTTCTCCAATCCACTCATATTGATGCCTATGCTCCTTCCTTCCATCCCCTTATATCGTGGCTCCTGTCTTCATATTGTGGCATCCTGTCCTTCATCTCCCTCATATTGTGGCATCTCTCCTCTATCTCCCTCACATGTCTGTTAAAGAGAAGGCTGCAGGAAGCTGATTTCGCCCACCAGTCCCAATGCCTTGACTGCTCTGCAGCTACAGGACCAGGAGGGACAAAGTGTGGCAGTTCTGGACAATCTCCAAATCACCCAAAATGGCTGGACAAGGAAAGAAGCCACACAGGAGAGGATTTTGATGTGAAGTGAAATGTGCTTTATTATACTAAAGCTTGTATGTCATGCTCTAATTCTTTATGACTGAGCTGTTCTGCAAGAGTAAGCGGAAGGGTAAACAGCCTCATGTGCTGTATAGTCCGTTGTAATTTTCTTTTCTCAGAAATGGTGTGAACACTTTTTAAAGTTTAGGTTTCATTTATTCATTTTTTAAACTGGCGTGCTAGAAAAGCCCCTCTAAGCTGCCAGGAATTACACTTTCTAAAGCCCTGGCAGTTGCAACATGAGCTGGCTATTTATTTCTAATGCTCTTATGTTTCTGCAAGAAATTAACTTTGTTTACTCGGTAGTGCTCTGCGTCCGATATATAGGGCATGAGCCCTTCCTGGTTCTTTGATGTCACCCCGTCTTGGGATAGGTAGACAAGTGTTAAGGGCAGGTGGGGATCGCAAGGTGACACTTATTCGCTGACATCACAGGACCAATTTGTCCATCGCTGTAACTTGCCTGTCAATGTAGACTGGCCAGTTACAGTGATGTAAGGCATAATAGATGATCTATGTCATGACAAATCGTATTGTAAGTCAGGACAGATCCGCCGCTCCAATGCCACCACTCTGCATTTGGTGGTGTTGGATAGGTACATGTGATCTGTCCTGTAGGTAGTGTTGCATAATTACTATTCCAACCCTCCATCATCTGTTTTTCCTTGCGTTATTCCCACAACAGTTCGTTTTTCCTTGCGTTATGCCCCCTATTGTCCGTTTTCCCGTCCCATCAAAGCGCACTTGTAAGTGTGTTGTGATACTAGAAGTAGGAGTAGTGCACATGGTGTGTGGAGGAGGTAGTGGTGCATGCAATTTAAAAAACTTGCTACTAAAACCATAAATCTTCTAAAATTTGTAAAAAATAAGCAAATGGAAAAAAAATATGGAAATAGAAAGAAGATGAATAGCAAATGTTTTCTACAAAAAAAATTTGTGGTATGACTTTTTGTCAAAAAACTAGAACATTTGAAAGTTTTTCCAACAAAGTTGATTTTTTACCCCCAAAAAACTGACCAATCAGCAAAATTGTACTACTAATATAAACTTCAATGTATGACGAGAAAACAATCTCAAAATAAGTTTGATAAATTAACAAGTGTTAAAAAGTTATTACGACTCAAAGAGACACTGGTCAGATTAAAAAGAAAAAAACAGGCTGAGCCTTAACGTGCAAACTCACTGGGGGTCATTTACTAAGGGCCGATTCACGTTTTTCCCGACGTGTTACGCGTATATATTTCTGATTTGCACTGATTTTCCCTGTATTGCCCCGGGATTTTGCCGCACGCGATCGGTTTTTGGCGCCGGCGTGCATGCGACGGAAATCGGGGGGGGGGGGGGGGGGGGGGGGCGGCGGAAAAACCTGAGGGATTTGGAAAAACCGTGCATTTAAAAAAAAAATGTGCTGCGAAAATTGCACTTACCTTCACCAGGTATAGGCCGGTGAATTTCAGGGCATTCCAGTGGGCCTCGGCGGACTTCAGCGCAGCAGCGACATCTGGTGGACGGCGTAGGAACTTCCTTAGTGAATCCCGGCCGGACCCGAATCCACCGCAGAGAACGCGCCGCTGGATCGCGAATGGGCCGGGTAAGTAAATCTGCCCCACTGTGTCCTTAAAGGGTTACATTATTTTATAGAAGGCTATATTATTTTTACATCATGCTTAAGCCTTTTCACACTCATATTCTTCCATTTGTAAACTATGACATCATCCTATACAACTGAAAGATATGTATTTACAACTCCTGCAACGTAAGTAAGGAGCTGGTTCTGTTACTGAAAACCATATACAGTACAAGTATAAAGGCTTTAAATCTAATGTTTAAATCTTGTTTCCACATGTGGAAAACAATGTGAGTAATCACAGTTCTTAACTGATCTCACAACTAAGCAATGCAAAAAGTTTTCATGTCAAACATATGTGAGATCTGTGTTTTGCTGCACTTGCAAATGTGTACTACATGAGAACAAATGAATCAGCGCTAATGAATATACCACTGCATTATGGAACACTACATCTTCTAAAACATCTGGCTGCATCCTGTCCAGGCTATGGCTACGGACCAATCGATTGTGCATCTGCAAATCCACTTACAAAGAAAATTGCAGCTGTTCATTTAAGTAATGGTATTGAAGGATGTGAAAATACAAAAGTGCATTAATGCTGATTATTGTATTGCATGGCTATTCACAAAGCAATTGATAAATCACCAGCGGCTACTGACAGCCCTTCACCTGAGTTCACTGTTCTTACAACCACACAAATACTGAACACATGACCCAGATGCTACCATTACATATATAGGATGCAGCAGCTTGATATAACGCTGCCTGTTTCTCTGGCAGGCCTACAGTGAATACACACATTCAGGCAGGACTATTAAACACCTTATTATTATAAAAATGTATAGAATCCATTGAGCAGTGGTGTATCTTGAAGTTGTTGGGCCCCACTGAAAAGTAAGTTGTAGGTCCCCAGCAACAGAAGGGGATTATAATATAGGTGGTTTGGGCTATAGTCGGGAGCCCAAGCCTTCTAGGGGGCCCATGGCCACCCACACTACCCACCAAATTTTATACTGAGAAAGACCAATGAAATTGTTATTCATCTGTTCCTGATCTCAATACACATGTACACAACAGGGTTTGAAGCTCTTCCAAAGGTCCAGGAAACATATACCAGGACAGATTATATCCCACTGTAAATTAGGGACAGAATAATTGAGAGTCAGATCTGTGCTTTGTACATCCCGGTCATGATCGCTAGCACACACATAGCCCTAACAAAAGTATCAGGTTTCCGCTGGCTGTGTGTGGAGTGGGTCACTCTGCCCTGGTGTCATGTTACAGGGTTGTGTTTTGCTGTCCACAAGCCACCGTCTTAGATGCTGTTTGAGTGGCAGGGAGTACAGCAGCGGCATTGTCTATCACTATAAACTACATTGAGTGTGACCCAGGGCATCAACGCACAAGGGATGTTATGTAATTCGTTGCACACCGTATAGATAAGCTCCTGGCATCCAATGGGTCCCCCATCAGTGCTCCTCATATTTCTCCTGGTCAGTGCAACAAGAAATTCAACAGCAATGGGGAAATTGTTATGAGCAGTTTAAGGGGGTCCCCTATATTTATTAAGTCCCTATGTAAAAATCACACAAATCTGCAGTGGTGAATATGTTTTAGTGTTCACAGGAACCAATATTGTATAACAATTCAGAGATGTACAGTATATCTCTTTTTAAATATACACCTATTAAAAATGTAATAACATTTTATGACATACTCTGATCTCTCATACTCTCTATACTTTCCCATCCCCCCAAGACATGTTGCTTTTACAGTATATTAGAAATGTACTGTGTTATATTTGTAATACAGTATATTTTAGGAGTGATTAAGCCTGAAAAACTAATTAAAAACCCTGCCATAATGGTAAAAGCACCTAAATGTTTCACCACCCATACAAATAAGAATAAAATAATCATAAAGTCATAAAATGGGATCAATAAAAACATTAGCTGGCCCAAAAGTCTCACGTGTCTGCATATGGTGATACAGAGAAATAATTTATTTTCATTTTAAAACACAAGAACTATATACATTTTGTAGTAGTGGAGTTATTTGAACTTTTATTCCAGTGGGCCTGATCGCTCATACTATATGACATACAGTATACCGCAAGAAAACCACACAACTGCCTGCTGCTTCAAGGTGGCGTGCCATGTGGCTTGTGAAAGGTGGTTAGTGAACAATAGAAATTCAAAATAACAAAGAAAAGGACTTAAAGGGGTTAAAATATAAAAACTATATAAATATGGTTTCTCAATTATGTATCAGAAGATGGGGGCAAAACCAACTGATGAGAGAAATAACAATGAACCTAAATTTATTTCCAGGACGACCCAAACATTGCTCATTCTAGCCTTTACACTGCGGAGGAGAAAATTTAAATTATACCCTCACCCCCGAGCAGCCTACCTATGTTCCCCTTACTAGATTTGTCCCACTAAATTTACAGTCAATCAGCGATCCTAGAAGAGAAGTAATGAAAGTAGAAGAGCAAGACCAAAGTAAACACAAAGTAGGAAGTAAGAAGGACATGTCATTTTCTATCATTTTCTGCTAATTGAATCACATGCGTGCATAATAGCACGCTGGGTTTGGACAGTATATATCAAATAAGTAATAACTGCTACCTAGGTGCCTTCTTTTTTTCCTAAAATTGTTATTACTGAATCATGACCAGCTATTCGCTGTAAGAAACTGATACTTTTAATTAAAGGTTTAACTCACAGATCAATCTATGTATTTATGAAACTGTCCAAAGCTAGCCTGCAGTAGAGATGCAAAGCAACTGATAAGGGACAGCTTGTATAAATTGCTTTAGGAAGCATAAATTATTAATATGTTTACTAACAGGTAAAATGCAGTCATCAGAATGCATGCTATAAGAACCTCAACATGCTCAACTTTGATGTCTCGAAATATTTGAGGTTTTCTAAAAATGACAACTTTTTTATAGTTTATGTTGGATAAAAAATGGGGGCATCTTTTCCCTCAATTTACATTATTTACAGTTTTGTTTACATCATTGACCTTTCACCGCAAAGATGTATTTTAAGTGTGGTGAAAAAAAGCATTTAAGACAAAAGAAATGATTGTGCTGCAAAGTATGCACAACAAAATGAAATTCAAATTCCAGAAGGCTAGCTTAGTAAATCTTTTACAGTGCCTACATAGGCAGTGCACATGAACCTTGAAAACACCAAAAGATGCATCACCTCTTTAAGGTGCCTACCAGCAGTTGATTTCAATATTGATATCGAAATAAGATATAAACAGGGTTCATTGACATCCCTGGGGATCTGTGTGACCATAACTTTTTGTGTGTCATTAGTAGCAAGACTATAAAAATGTATTTATATTTCAAGATTCTAGCTGGACTTGGAGCAGTGGAGGAATCCCCACAAATAATAATTCCTTTATTTATATAGTGCACACAGATTACGCAGCGCTGCACAGAGTTTGCCATTTCAGCCCCTGTCCCCATGGGGCTCACAATCTAATCTACTTACCAGTATGGTGAGAACATACAAACTCTTTGCAGATGTTGAACTGGATGGGAGTTTAACCCAGGACCCCAGCACTGCAAGGTGCTAACCAGTGAGCCATCATGCTGTCCTTCAAATTGCTGTGTTCTCTGATTTCAACATTACACTGCCCAACAGCCACTTCCCTCTTCTGTAATATATAACGAGATGCCTGCTAATCTCCTGCTCAGAGGAGAGGGGCTATGCTGGGAGTGCACCAAGTCTAGCTTCAATCCTGAAATATAAATGCAGTTTTAGAGAAAAGGGCAATAATGACATCCACTGGATTCATAGGTTGCAGAATACTGCAACTGGAATATGGAATATTTTATATATACAAACATTAGCATATATATGGTTCCACACCAAAAACCCACTGCACTGATAAATAGCTGAACCAAGCTGTTTGTATAGCTATATAATAAAACCAGGCCTTTAGAACCAAAAAGTTTACAGGCTGCAATACTAGCAGAGTAACAGTATCTAAAAATACAAATACACGATGGCCCTCTGCTCCATCCTTGGGGGGGCGTCGATTGTTGTTATGGCAGTGCCATTAAGATGGTGTCTATGATGTCATCTTGAAGGCACAGTGTCAGCCTATGCATGTGCATCTGCCAATACCCTACAATACATCAGTATTGCAGAGTTTTAAACGAACAAGCAATCAGATGATTGCTTGTTCATGTCCCATGGTGGAACTATAAAAAAAGTGAAAAAAATGTTATTCAATAAAAAAAATAAATGAATAAATCAATTAAGTGCCCATAAGCTCCAAAACACATAAAAAGACATAAAATGCACAAAAAAGTCTAAATCATAAGACAAATCCCACATATATAGTATCACCGCGTCCGTAACAACCCGTTGAATAAAAGTAAATACCATATATACTCGAGTATAAGCCGACCCAAGTATAAGCCGAGGCCCCTAATTTTACCACAAAAAACTGGTAATACCTATATATTTTTTACGAGTATTTTTCGAGTATAAGCCAAGTTTGGGTTTTCAGCACATTTTTTTGTGCTGAAAAACTAGGCTTATACTTGAGTATATACGGTAATTATTGAACCGATACGATGAACGCCATAAAAAAAAAAAATGTAAAAAATTGGGATTTTTACCTATTTAATCCCACAAAAAATGCAACAAAAAGTGCAACAGTATAATTCTGGTGTACATATGTTTTTTGATCAAAGTACAACATGTCCCGCAAAAATCAAACCATCAACCAGCTCTGTAGCCAAAAAGTAAAAATATTATGCCACTTGGAAGACGGTGATGCAAAAATGATCGATTTTTCCCCACATAAGAGTTTTATTTGGCAAATATAGTAAAACATAAGAAAACATATTCATGCATGGTATCCTTGAAATCATATCCACCCATAGCATAAAGATAACATGATTATTAGGCTATACGGTGAACACCAAAAAAAAAATCCAGTACAGAATCGATGTTTTTCTACTCCTGACCTCAAAAAAAGTTCATAAATTTTCAACAATAGGGTATACCAACCCGAAAATGGCAACACTGGAAAAAGCATCTCATCCCAATAACGAAAAAGCTAAAATTTTATAGCCTACAAAAGGAGCCAAAAGAGAAAACTAGAATCATGGCAGCTGCAGGTCCCTCCTTCCCTCCTGGGCCTTGCTGTGTGCCCTTAAAATAAGTAACGTCCACGTGTGGGGAGTCTCTGTACTCGGGAGAAATTGCATAACAAATTTTAAGATGGGATTTTTCTTTTTATCTTTTGGAAATGTATAAATTTTAGGGCTAAATGAACGTATAAATGACAAAATCGGACCATTCTAAATTTCACCTCCATTTTAATTCAATTTCTATGAAGATCACAAGGGGTTACCAATCTTCCTAAAAGCTGTTTCTGAGTTTGAGGGGTGCAGATTTGCAAATGGGTTGAATATGTAGGGTTTTACTGCTAAATATTTAAAATTTCATTCAAAACAGTAATTATCCCCAAAAAAGTAAATTCTGAAAATATGGAAAATCGATATTCTATTTGTAAGCCACGTGACATCAAAATGAATTATCCAGATACTTAAAAAATTATGAAAATGTAAAGTAGACATATGGGAAATGTTATTCAGCAACTTATTTAGGTGGTAAATCTATCTGCCTGAAAACGTGATGATTTCGAAAATGGCAAATTTTTCAAAAAAATCATCATAATTTTTTTCCTTTTTTATCTGCCAACATTTACCACTAAAATGAAGCACAACATGTGGGGGGGAAAACAATCTCAGAATCGCTTTGATAAGTAAGTGTTCAAAAGTTACTATATAAAGTGACGCATGTCATAATACAAGAAATGGGGCTGAGTCTTAAGCTATAAAATGGCTGTGTCCTTAAGGGGTTAACAGAAAAACAGCATTCAAACAGTCCCAAAAATCTCTTATCCATTCTCCATCTAAAATATGTGGATCACAGAGATTCAGTTTACCATTGCATATGCTGCATATTGTCAATGCTCAAAGATAATAATTCCTACAACTTCCTACTACTGAAAAGGAAGCATATGTTTATTCCTATTGTTACTTTGTGACTTATAAATAACTAACTTATAAATTACTAATAATAAGTTACATTTAAGCTTAGAGAAAATACTCATTCAATATGTAAATATCTTTCTGATTTGTGAACAATGGAACGTTTCAAGTTTTAGTACTGCTCAATATAATGCAGCTTTGAGAAACCAGAAATAAAAATGATACATATAATTACTTTGTTTTTGGTTAGAGATTTTCAGTTTCATTTGCATGTGTTACTAAACACATGCATGCATATATGGGGCAAATGTCATCAAGTAATTGCTCCATAATCTAAGTAACTCTGAAGGACATCCATATTTCAAATCTGTTATTGTGCGAAAAATCAGTTATGGGGATAATAAAAGGGGAGCTTTATCAATAAGCAGGTATCTTGCACCAGTTTTGGGGAGTGAGTTACAAAGCCTTTAGATGTCTTTTGTACGCCTGGTTTCTAAAAGCCTCCAGAAAGGTGCATAAAGTCTCAACTAGGTTGCAAGTTTTTCCTGCGATACTGAGGGATTAGAATAGATTTGTGTATAAATTTGTGGGCCGCACTTCGTAAATCTGTCTGCCAGATCTGGATACATATGATAAATCTGGAGTAAGTTGATTGAAAATTAAAAGTGGAGGAGGTTGCCTTACACATTTGGCGCAAATTGGCAGATGCAACATTTAGGATAGACTATTGCTGTAGTTGTGCAACATCCTTAAGAGGGCAGACAGCATGCAGGTGCAGCAGGAGACAGCATGAGGGGGAAGAAATGTGGGGAATATTTGTTTTTGCTTTTTTGTATTGGGGTACTGTTACTGTATCTATGTAGTAATTTTCGCTCTGGTCGTTTTCCTGTATCAGTTCCAGTGATATTTATATGCAGTTATCTGTATGTAGCAAGTTTGGTTCTTCTTCTGTATCAAGGTAGTAAGACTCTCCGAATATGATATGCTTAGTCTTGTTACAGTTTCTGTGCAGCAAGTTTTATTTAAGTACTATTTCTATGCAATAAATATCAGATCATTTAAACAAAAGTCTAGATCAGTGATGGCTAACCTATGGCACTGGTGCCAGAGGTGGCACTCAGAGCCCTTTCTGTGGGCACTCAGGTCATCACCAGAGATGACTCCAGGTATCTTCCTGCAGTCCCAGACCGCCCAGGACTTGCTGTGCACAGAGCTATTTTAAAGTGACAGCTCTACCTGGGACTATTTTCTGCTTTATTGGGGTCCTCAGGGGCTGGTATCAATGAAAACTGTGACAGAGAAGGGAGTATAAATCACAAATTACATTTCTGTGTTGGCACTTTGCGATAAATAAGCGGGTCTGTGTTGTAGTTTGGGCACTCGGTCTCTAAAAGGTTCGCCATCACTGGTCTAGATCATTGGGAATGCCAGACTCCCACTCTACAGCCCAGGGCTTTTGCTAGTCCTAAACTTAAACTACAATTCCACCATATTGCATACATACAGTGGTGGCCCTGGATAGTGGAGGAATAAAAGACATGTCAGGATAATGACACAATTCCTCTTTATACAAAACTTGAAGATTTGCAAACTATCGTTCTTGTTTCATTTCAAACATCGTTAGGAAGACTGAAATAATTTTGCCCTCAATATTGTAATTGACTGGATTTATGCATGCTATTTTCCATTGTAATTAATTATAAAAGTACCTTCCTTCCAACTTCATCTTTAGTCCTAAAATGACTCATTTTGACAGTTCCACTAGGATCAGGATCAAGTGTAACAAATCTGCTCCAACATCTTTGTACTTCTGGGATCGTCACTGCAACAGAAAACAAATCAATCATTGCTGACTCCAGACCTAGGTATCCTTTTTCTTAAAATAGCTTTCCAGCTACACTGAAGAAACCCCTTGGCATCCGGGGCTAGCAGAAAAAAATCCAAAATCAAAATGACTTTCTCCAGATCTACATTATCATGCTATTGACTTTAGACCTGGCATATTTCCGACAGGGAAAAAGCACATTATAGAGTAAAGGAAACATTTTATCAGGCTTGAGGTAATTATACACCAGTACATTGATACAGTATGTTACTCTGGTCCCAAATCGTTCAATAGTTAATCTGTCAGTTTTGTGTAAACTTGAGAAATATGTATTTCATAATGTCACGGGTGTCCCCGGCCCTCATTTACCGCTCCATGATCTCGCTCTCGTCCCGGCTAGGCCGCGCGTGTCACTGCTCCCTAGGGCACGCGACCGCCAGCACTCAGAAATTTACAGAGCCAGTGGGTTTCTTTTTAATTTGGCGGCGCCCATTACTCCCCGACAGATCTTCGAACTCATAGCCTAAGAGAAAGCTTCCTAAGCGTTTGTTCCTTTCGCCTTGTTCCTGTTTCCGTTCCTGCCTTGCCTTGATCTCCCATTGCTGAACCCGGACCTGAACTCTGACCTCTGCATCTCTGCCGCTAGCCCTGACAACCAGCCTGTACTTGACTACTAGACTGTTCGCTGTATCTGTATCTCAACCTTGGTTGCCAACATGGGCTAGTTGCACCTGTGGAACCACACAGTGGAACCCTGCCGCAGCAAGACCATCCTGCTTAGCGCGGACTCTGGTGGAGACCAGACGCCATTTAGATTGTGGTTCCAGGTGTCGGCTAGTACCCTCTTCTGCGGTGGTCCAGGGGGTCCACTGACGCCGAGCCCTGACACATAACTTAGTTTGGCTTCAAGTGCATGACACAAAGAAGATGAAAAGTTTACTCCTCACAAATAAAATTATTTAGTTTGATAAATCTGATATTTTTGGAAGGCCTTTTTTATAGAACCAATTTGATACAGTATGATTACATAATCTATCACCAGTAGTAAACAGGTCAAAAGTAGCCTGTGGTCAGGTTTGCATTATGTTGGGCCACAAATTTGGAAAAATAAAAAAAAACAGTAGTGGCAATAGAAAAAAATTCAGAATGTTTCAGAATCCGTGGAAGAACACCAATTAACCCCTATGGGACTTAGCCTATTTTGGCTGCATGTGCAGACAGTTTACAGTCAGACCCGGAAGGGGTCTGACTTCCAGGAACATCGAGCAGCCCTGGGGCACTGGGCAGTCCTCGTGGCTGCCTAGAAGTTGAACGGAACCCCTAGTAAGCGGCACCGGGGATCAGATCCATAGCGGGAACACCCTTACACACCGCGGTCATGCTTGATCGTGGCGTTTAAGGGGTTAACACCCGCTATTGGAGTCGCGCAGTGTCAGCTGTGATAGACAGCTGACAGCCGCTGCTTCTGGTGTTGGCTCCATTTGTGAGCCGGTGCCAGAAGCAGGACGTTATAGCACATCATGGTACGTGAAGTATCTACCCGCAGGGACGTACTATAATGTCCTGGTGCGCCTGGGGGTTACAGGCTGTCAAGAGTTGTTATGTTTTCAACTGCTATGAGCAAACAGCTCATGTCTCAGGCTTAATTGTAATCCCCAGATAACATGCATGGCACATGCTCAACCTGCCATTTCAACAATTGTGATGAAGATGCATCCAGCAGTCAAACGCTCACTGATTAGAATATGAACCCATATCCTGTGATAGATGATAACATCAGAATATGATTTACAGTTATAAAGTCTTGTGTCATGAACAGTAGAAAAATTTTGGACTTATATGTGTAATTCCTGACTATGCTGCTAAGACGGGTGCAGGTAGTCATCTGTTGAGGTGAAGCTATAAATGAGGCCCCCCTATTGAATACTGAAAATAGCTCTTGGGATGTAGAGCAACTTTGCCTATTATCTTGATAACCCTTGTCCAGCAGTTTCTTTCTGACCCTGTAGCTGGGTCTTCCATTCCATCTAGATGTTTACAGGTACAGACTCAGACAGGTACAGATCATGTGACAGTGCTTTCTGTGTGTTTAGTGGAGTGTGTGCAGTGCTGTGGATGTAGAAGTTTCCTACATGGTGAGCTCTGTGATTCTACAGAACTTTATCGGTTTCGCTCTTCTGCACCCTTCCCCCACCTTCTACTTTCAGCACTTTCAGCACAGTGCAGAGAAGCTATTAACCATTAATACCCACACATATACTATGCTATACACTTCATGTAACTGTTTCACTGCTGGCTTCTACTACTGATTACATGCTGCAAGCTTCTCTATGTGAAGAAAGCTGTTAGGTTAGTCACAATATAAATTATCTATGTCCACTATGCACTAGATTTGCTGCTAAATCGTCGGAAGTGAGGGCAACTTCAATTTGGCTCAGCTTCAGGACAGGTACAGGATGAGGTTAGTCTCTACCCACTTCACTGCTGGTGTGAAAGATTTATGACAAGATTTATGACAGTGCTCATGGCATTGGTTATATTTATTAAAAACTACCTTGGAGGTCCTGGATTTTAGTTTTCTACCTAGTTCCGTAAAGTCACCCTCTCAAACTGACTTTGTCATTGGTACTGATGTGGACCCTGACAGCTGAATCTTCTTCATCTCCCCGCAGCAATCTGTTTATCAGATACGCTACATGCTGAACCCCAGCCCCCAGAAGACAACATGAATGTTTGGCATTCATGGTTCCGGTGACAGATAACTCTATCTGTCCGCATAAAGGGGTATTCCGGGAATATGAACGTCTGACACAAAAACCCATAATGATATAAATAAATGAATACAACAATACTCAATGTCATTAGTCACAAAACAGAGCTTAAATAGTTTGCTTTTATGATTTACAAAATTTATGGCCTCTTTAAAGTAGGTGGAGTTATCACTAAGATGGCCGCCACTGGAAACTACAAGTTCCATGATCCTTAAGTTCTCAGTAAATCCTCCTCCCTCTTATGCTCTGCTCCGGGTGCTGATATAACAGACTTTCTTGCTCTGTTACCATAGTAATGATGTGTAACTGCCATCACTGCACATTACCACAACACTGGCCATACTAGATGCACTGCAACCAACCGACTACAGCCAAACGTAGTGGTGATCACATGACCTGCCAAGGCAGGTGCAGGACATGTGATGTGGACATGTGACCAGCGGCCATCTTCTCTCCTGTGTCTGCTCTGCAAAAAAACGTGCGGAGGAAATCAACTGACTGATTAAAGGGCCAGTAGCATTTTAATTCTCCATGACATTGTAGGTCACCAGCATTTTCTGCTAAGGGGAGCAAAATTTTAATTAACAACTAAATACACATTATCTTATATTTTGAGTACCCTTTTGTATAAGAATTATGCTTATTCCTGGAATACCCCTTTAATAATAGAATCCCCTACCACCAACATCTGGTAAAATTATGTGCCATGGCTTATACTCGGGTCGGCTTATACTCAAGTATATATGCCGATATATACTTGATAGATTATGGATATTACAGGGGTATAATATACACAAACTTTTTCATAGTTAGTTGGGGTATGTGGGGAAAAATGACACTTGGATATCAACTTTTAGGTTTTAGGTTTTCATGCATGTGTTGCAGGAGATAAAATGTAATTATCAAACAACTTTTATGACACTTGGACCACAAAAATTTATAGTTGGTTAGAATTAGGATAGCACTTTGACCAGAATCTCCAAAATTAAAGGATTTGAGTGTCAGATTTTTCAAAAGTTACTTTGAGAGATATTTGTAATGTTTGGTGTGATACAACAAGCGTAATGGCAGTATGGTGCCAGAAAACCAGCAATAGGCCTCTAAAATCAATAATGCGCGCCCATTATTTCAGATCTTGTGCTGAGCCCAAAAAATATGTATGATGCACACATAGGGCATCCATGAAAATAGCTTAAGCATTTTTGGCAAGATAATTTAATTCGACAAAAAACTGCAAATTCCAGAGAGCTTCACCAGAAGTCACAGTGGGCAGAGGGGTCCGTCTGTAACTAGTCTAGTGTCCTTAAGTAGGGGACCGCCTGTGTGTGTGTATATATATTTTTTTTTAAATAACACTTTTTTTTCCCTTTATGTCTCTCAGATTCCTGCATTCAGTGGACTACGATGATGACCAGTGAATTGATATTTTTAACCCCTTAACGCCGGAGCCACTTTTCACCTTCCTGACACGGCTCATTTTTCAAATCTGCCCTGTGTCACTATAAGTGTTTATAACTTCGTAACGCTTTAACATATCCAAGTGATTTTGAAATTGTTTTCTGGTGACACTTTATACATTTCGGTGGCATGTTTTGCGTTTAAAAAAAAATATATATATTTGGTGAAAATTTGGAAAAATTCTCGAAATTCAAAATGTTCTTCTTTTTACATTCATAATCATAACAGCAAAAAACCTTAAAAACTAACATCAACCGAATGTCTGGTTTATGTTGACATGTTTTTTTTTTGCATCCTCTCATTTTTGTAGGATGTTATGGGGCTTTGAACTTTAGGTGCGATTTTTCACATTTTCATAAAAAACACAAAATCCTGCTATTGAGGGACCCGCTCAGATTTCAAGTCACTTTAAGAGGCCTAAATGAAAGTAAAACCCCATAAATTACCACATTATAGAAATTACACACCTCAACGTATGTAAAGCAACTTTCATGAAGTTTGTTAACCCTTTAATTGTTTTACAGGGGATAAAACAAAATTGTGTGCAATTTTGATATTTACATTTTTATGGCTAAATTAATGTTTTTTTCAAAAAATATACACATTTTCTGTGGATAAAATACCAAAATGCTCCACAAAGTTTTATACCCAATTTCTCCTGAGTATACCATTACCCCATATGTGATGGTAACCTGTTGTATGGGCACACGCCAGGGCATTGAAGGGAAGCTGTGCCATTCAGAGCAGATTTTCATTGTCACTTTTTATTGGCTATACAATTTTAATTTTTTTTGGCAAATTGGACAAATAAGGGCTTTTTTCAGCGACATGAGATGCACTTTACAATGTATGTAGGGAAAGAAAATGGTAAATTCTGGTTTCCTTTCTTCTTGTATTTTTTGGGGGTCGTATACCATACCATAAAAATAACATATTATCTTTATTCTATGGATCACCTAATAAAGAGAAAATCTTTTATTTTCCTATTGCCATCATTTCGGAGACATTACTTTTATATTTTTTCGTTGACAGAGCTGGTTTAGGGCTTATTTTTTATTTAGCACAGAAACACAGTTATTTGTGGTGCACAGTTTGCCCCTTAAGGAGCTACTCACGGTATAAGACCGGTCCACACAGTCTTAGAAAAAGTCCACAGAGATAGAGAAAATAATTTCACTATGACCGGAGCTCCCAATATTATTCTTCTCATTCGTTATTCCATCTTTAACCAGTGATGAACGGCACTAATCCTCAGTTTCTCCTGCTAAAAGTATGTCACCATTCAGACTAGCACCATCGCACTTTCATTATCCTCCTCTAATTATATTGTAGCTGGAAGAAAATATGCAGGCAGATGGTGTGGTACATTCCAACAAAGTTAAAATTTATTTAGGTTCCTCATACTACAAGAGTCAATTAAAAACGTGCATATCACAATTCAAAATAGCGGGACGCTAGCTTTCCTGTCCGCCCAACCCAGGGTTTCACCAGCAAGGCTTCTTCCGGGGCGTTGCTAGCGTCTCAAACACCCAACCCAAAGTATTAGAAAAATGCTTATCTCTACTTAGGCAAAAGTTTTAAACTTTACAGTTACTCTAAATTTTCAAAAATATATTAGACGCATCTAACACAAAATATACATATATCTATATCTATATATATATGCCTTTTGTATCAACTTCTACAGAAAAAAGTAGTGAAATAGGCAAAATCTTTTCTAAAAATTGGTATATCCTTTCGGATGCCTTGCCGATGATATCTGAATTTAACGTTCTGCCTCTCTATTCTTATCGTCGCACACCAAGCCTCAGGGACAAGTTGGTCAGGACAGATGTAGGCACAAAGAAAAAAGAAAGGCAGACCTTGTTTGCCCCACAGAAAAAGGGTAGTTTTCCCAGTAGGCGATGTGTGACATGCACCATGATGTTAGAAGGAGATAAATTTATACATCCTTCCACAAATGTTACCTATAAGACTAAACATTATCTCACTTGTGATTCTGATCATGTTATTTACATGTTACAATGTACATGTGATCTCTAGTACATTGGGGAAACTACCCTTAATTTTAAAACGCGTATTAATCAGCATCGCAACATCATTAGGGCTGGTAGAAAAGATCTTCCCGTCCCTAAGCATTTTCATGAAAAGAAACACAGAGAGGGCCTAATTGATAGACTCCACTCCTGAGGAGAGGAGGGGATAGGATGAAATTAATGAAAAAACGAGAACTTAAATGGATCTTTAAATTAAATACCTTAAAGGCCAATGGATTAAATGTCGACTTTAAAACAAGATGTATTATTTGAATACTGGTTAACCTCAGTTTTCAGTCTATATTCAGATTTCACATTTTTTCTTTAATGAAGGATATGGTGTTGTTACCATATGATATTAACTGTATTCTTTTTTCTTTTTAGATCACTCGTATCACTTTGTAACTATTACACAAAGCTGGACACCTTCTGCGGACCCCTCCTATGGCTTTGAACAAAAAGATTTTTTCTTTTTGATATTCTATAGCCAAAATGCTTTTGATAAAGTAATAAAAATAGCCTTGTGAATTGTGAATATAGAACTGGATATATACATTTTCTGAAAATAGTTAGCCTTACTACTACTAATACTACTACTACGAGTTTAGCTGGTTTACCAGAGAGTTGGTTTTCTGGATTTATTGGGGTTATAATAGACCCGTGTTATACTTACCCACGAAGCCATTATACCTATAAGTGTTGGTACATACTGACCAGGGGCTTTGTACTTTTGTCCACTAGTGGGGGAAGGGCCACATGGTGCAAAGTTGGAGATGGGTTCATTTGTGCTCTCTCTATACATGCACAGAGTCTACTTTCATAAGTGTACCCAGTGTATTGTGTCCCACATAATTTGGGGCACTTGTTTTCCTACGAATAGAGGATTTTTTAGCCCACATTCTGTGGTCAGTTTTGAGTTACTATAATTTTGAGTACCTTAATGTTTTTTGAGCTATAAGCTTTTTATTAGAATATCTCGTATGGAGATTATATTAGGAGGTATGACATGGAATTATTTTGTGAGCGGTAAGCATAATCATACATATACCACTCTCATATGACAGATCTTATAAAAAATATTTTTCACAAGATTGCCAAATATATAACATATGGGCAAATAATTATACGTCTTAACAAACTTATTCCCAAACTAAGATGGTGTTCCTGGAAACTGAGACATTCTATGCACATGCATGACATGTGCACTAGGGGAGTGATTTCCTATTATATGAGATGAAGACATTACCTTATCCAAGATGGTACCTGTAGGAGCGCTAGGAGGTTATGCGAATGCATAACCATTGCATACTCTCCATTACATTTCACTGTTATGCGCATTAGCACCATAGAGATGCGAACGGTGTCCCAAGTGTTTTATCTGTCCATGAAGAGTATCCCATACAGGTGAATTAGAACTTTAATTCATGCTGAAATGTATTTTATTACATGTTCGATCACATATGTATACCCATGTCACTGATAAATATGTTTATGCACTATCTTCAGATGTCACTATACTGCGACTAATATATCTCTATGTATCATGACACACATTGCTTGACAAAGGCTGAAACATTGCTAGACGTGGAATAAAACACTATATTTGTTTTCACTACAAGTGGAGTACTATATATATGTATAACACAATAGTCTGTGTCCTTAAAAAAAACGATATATAATATATGTATGTTGAATTAGAAATGTAATAGTTATTTGATGTTACATAAGGCCATTGCTAAAACTCAGTTGAAAAAATGGCCTGGTAAGGAAGGGGAGTAAACACCGCTATTTAAGTGCTTAAACAAAGCATATATGACACTGTCAGAGTATCACATTTGCTTCAATTAGACTCCGTGGAAGGTATGTTTTACCTTTTCATTTTACTTATAATAACCTTTCAAATTCTAAAATATCTTTGTATTTATGTATGTTCCTAATCAAATATTATCTTGTGATGCTATTTTATGATACAGATATGTGAAAACTTGCACACTTCTAATAGTATACATCTGGGACCAAGCAATAAAGAAAACATTTTTTCAATGAGAAAGATTTATCATATTTTGGCCTATATATTCTGGGTATGATCCATTAGCAGCTGCACCTAGTGTTACAGTATTTAGTAGCTCCCACTAGTACCTAAAGATTTCAGATCCAAGAATCTAACCAAACTTTTCTCTACTCCAAAAATATATATACAACATTTGGCAGTTAGAGAGTGTTCTGGACAGTGTCCCAGAAATAAAAATGATGTCATGCAATATGTTCACCTTTAAAATGTAGTCAAAGTCCATTTTCTAACCTTCGTCTATAAAAAAAAAACAGACACTTTTTCCATCAGATAAAAATCAGTTTTTTTTTGTTGAAAAATGGATCAAAATATGATGCAAAATAGACAAAAAAAAATTACATATTAAACAAATGTTCATGTTGTTGAAAATATATGACATGTGACATCCACAGAAGTGGATAGGTGAAAAATGGACCTTAATCACATGACGTCCAAATCCAATCAATTTATGCTTTTGCCCTATGAAACGCTTTAAATGGACAAATCACACATGAGTAGATCGTGTTGCAATTTTATTGCTATTATCCAGACATGGATGATAAAAAGGGATGTCTAAAAACCCACTGAGAATTATAGATTTGTGTTCAATGCCAATCAGGTCCAATTTAAACTTTGAAGATAGTTGTGCATGAATAATATTCATGTGAATTATTGTGGGGCCCGGAAATTTACTTACTAAAATGCCAAAAATTGCTCTATATGTGCAATAAACAAAGCATCTTTGTCTTTTGTTATGCACATTCAGTCATAGTAGAGATGGTTGAAAAAAGGCAAGACTATATTGCTACAGTACATCACTTAATTTCAGGAAAAGAAAGTGTAATTATGGATCTGTTCCAAGAAGATTTTAAATTTAGCTGAATACAATCACATAGAAACAAAAAAGACACAAAACTAATCCAATGGAATCATTATTTAGATACTAAAATGTAGCTAAATTAGAAAAGCTGTGTAGAAAAACTAAGTACAGCTCACAAATGAAATGCTTGTAGATCAACCTTTAGTAGCTATAATTTGAAGAAATCACTTTCTAAGTGACTTCAATAGTCTCTCAAATTGGTCTAAGGAATTTTATGCTTCTTTAGTTTATTAAGTTTGGGGCATTAGTGTAATGGGACCTCAAGAGGGCTGTGCATAAACAACTTAAATTGAGTTCCGGCCTCAGCTTAACCATTGCATTACATTGATTGTTAGCCATTCTTTCTATTCATAGCCATTTGTATAGTGTGGGTTCATGACCTAGTTTTGGACAGTTTTTGGAAAGGTGGCCTCCCATTTGGTTTCATTTTGGTCACACACATGTTTGGTGCACACAAAAGTTGTGCTGTAAAAAAGGGGCATGCTGAAAAATTAATACATCTCCGCAAATGATTGTAGGGTGTCTAGATCATGTGGCTAACCAAGCTTAATGATCAACCGTCCACCAGAGTGGTGAAGTGGCTTGACAGTTGTTATAGGGTTTTTGTAATTATGATGTATTTTATGTGGTCACTGTCCTAAAAGTCTTGTGGATTATTCATATACAGGCAGTCCCCGGGTTACATACAAGATAGGGTCTGGAGGTTTGTTCTTAAGTTGAATTTGTATGTAAGTCGAAACTGTATATTTTATAATGGAAGTTCTAGACAATTTTTTTTCTTTTGCCCCAGTGACAATTGGAGTTTCAAAATTTTTGGTGTAATTGGACCAAGAATTATCAATAAAGCTTCATTACAGACATCTTACAGCTGATCATTGCAGTCTGGGACTATAGTAAAGCATCCAGAGAGCTTCACCAGAGGTCACAGTGGGCAGAGGGGTCCGTCTGTAACTATGGGTTGTCTGTAAGTCGGGTGTCCTTAAGTAGGGGACCGCCTGTACAACTAAAAGTTAAGCCTAAGAAATAACAATGATTCCAAACAAGCCATACTTGTTCAGTCTTTTCCTAACTGTAATGTCATAAATTTGAACATTTCATATGCTAATTGCAGCCTAAAGAGTCTGAGATGTAGCTCTTGGGTTTGTTTTGCAATTTCTCTGTGCATTGCATAGTCTGATCCAGAAGGGTGGCCGCCCAGTAATCAAAACTGGTCAGTATGGGAAAACCTGTCCCTTCCTCTCTGCGCCTTAAATGAAGGAATAGAGAAAAATCAGTCCTTCCTCTCACAGCCCATATACAAGGACGGTCATTTACATCCCACCCCCCCACCCCCAGCCATGCTTCAGTTACGCCCGTGAGCTACACTCGGTTTCTCCCTGCTCTGAGGAAAACTCCTCCTCTTCCTTCTCCAAAACTGTCCCCTGGCTGGACTGTTGAATGTTGGACCAGCAACCTACCCTGCAAGACATGTGTTCCTCCAACTCTTTTTCCTGTTCCACCATTACTTCCCTCCATTATGGCCTGCAGACCTTTTTCAAGCGGGCATAAGATGGGGATGGTAGCCCTGACGACAGAGTTATCCATATTGGGGGCATTCTGGAAGCAGTGCAGCATGGCACAAATGTCCCTAATGGAGGCCCAGCCTATGGTGGTGAAGTGCTGTTTGTCGCTACTTTTGGAGCTTGAATTCGATTATTGCCTGCTGCTGCTCATATGCTCAATTTAATTCCACTATGTTAGTACATCAAATATGAGACAGCAGTTGCACTGCAAGAGCAGAGAGTGATTGCCAAAATGATGCGCACACATTCCAAACACTTCTGCATAACCAACTTCAACACATGGGCCATGCTTGATAATGCCTTGATCGAATTGGCGAAACGTCTCACTATGTTGGTGGAATAAAACCTCTTTATTCACTGGAAATACCGGAGTGCTGCTTCTCAATTGTCTATTACTTGGGCAAGGAACGGGATGTGCATCAACCTGGCTTGGGAACAAAACTTTTTGTAAATAGTTTCTGTTTTTCTAAAAAAAAGTTTTGTTTTTTAAAAGTTTCTTTTTTGGTTAGTAGTTTTAGTTTCAGTGGTATGTGGTGTTATACCCAGAAAGATGAGTTTCAGCATGGCCTGCTGCCACTTCTGTGCTGAAACTGGTAGTGCTGGCCCAACACTGACTATATGAGGAGGAAGGACAAAAGGAAGGACAAAAGGAAGTGGAGGCAAGGAGTGATATCTGGCAATCCTGGGTGGGAGCATGATGTGAGCTAGTGATTATTATTTTCTTTATCAATGAAGTACCATGACTTCATCTGAATATTATAATAATAATTTTTATTTATATAGTCCTATCTTTTCTTATATTCTTGTACAAGAAGAGAGCACGTAGTATGAAGATTCCAGCATGCTAACTAAGTATACATTTTCAATATATATATTCTCTATGGTTGTAAAAACATGTCCAGACATATGAGAATCAGTTTGAAACATATGAAAAGGGCTAGAAATGAATATTGGGGGAAATTACTCCATAGCCTAACAGACTACTGCAGAGATCAAATGTCAAGCTTGTCTCCGTTTCAAAGGTAGCAGTGATGTGTGTCTATGGGACTCTGAAACATTTATTACATAAAGGGGTATTCCCACAGAGACAAATTTCTTAAATGTACTCAGGATAACAAAATAACACCTTCTCTAATTCACTGTTATTAACAAAAATAAAGCATTTCACAGATATAAGTCCAACCTGTCTCTATCAGTCCTGGTGTAGACAATTTCAGTTGCCCCAAAACACGACCCTCTATTTTCTGACTTGGGGGTCGGGGAAGCCATGTTGGATTTTTGTGTGACGGCTGTGCTGCTGAGTTTCTCTCTCCCTGCTCCCTGCACTCTAGTCCCGCCCACTGCTTTCCAGGATGGATCTCTCACTGATACACACTGATCCCTAGACTCTGAGTTCCTGCTGGCAGCAGTATGAGGAGAACTACAAAGTACAGATAGATAAATTCTTTATCTGGGGAGAAACAGCAGATCTGAGGAGAGATGATGTAGGAGAGCTGACTGTGTCATTGTGAGAAATAGGCATCGCATCATCTCCGATTTATCTCATCTTTCTCTTTCTAGGTGTCAGATACTAGTACAATGTTCAGAAGCCAGATAAAAGTCTATATAAACCTGTAACCTGATAATGAAACCACACTGTATCTCACAGAACTAGATGGATCATAACGTGTTCGCTTAAAGAGTCCCCGCCCACACCCTGGAATTTTGCACTGACCAGCCTAGAGAGTGATAGGAGCTAAAACAGCAATGAAACTGATTAAAATTGTGAAGTACAGTAAAATGTATCTTTATTGTGTTAAAATCACTAGGGGATTGTTTAATGGGAAAACCCCTTTAACCCCTTAGCGCTCTGTACCGTAGCTGTACTGCGCTGAGTCCTGTGAACAGCGCTCAGCGCAGTACAGCTACTGCGCAAAGACGATGCCGGTTCAGCTCTGTATAGGAGCCGAACCAGCATCGGGGGTCGGGGAATGTCAGCGGTCTTTCCCCCACGATCAGTGCCCCCGCGCCTTTTTCGGGGGCACCGATCAGATGCCTGAATGCAGTGCCTTTAAGATGGAGTCTGTGACGTCATCTTAAAAGGCACAGTGTCAGCCTATGCATGTGCATAGGCTGACACTGCTAATACCCTACAATACATGAGTATTGCAGAGTATTATCATGAACAAGCAATCAGATGATTGCTTGTTCATGTCCTATAGTGGAAATAGTCAAAAAGTAAAAAAAAAAAGTTTTTCAATAAAAAATAAGTTTATAAATCACTAAAAATGCCCATAAGCCCCAAAACATATAAAGAGACATATAACGCTCAAAAAAGTCTAAATCATAACACAAACCCCACATATATAGTGTCTGTAACAATCCATAGACTAAAATTAAATAAATATTAAGCCCGTACGATGAGCGCCATAAAAATAAACTTTAAAAACCTTGCCAAAAAATATGATTTTTACCTATTGAATCCCACAAAAAATGCAATAAAAAGTGATATCTACTCCAGAATGATACTGTTGCAAAGTACAACATGTACCATGAAAAACAAGCCATCAACCAGTTCCGTAGCCAAAAACGTAACAATGTTATGCCACTTGGAAGACGGCAATGCAAAAATGATAGATTTCCCCCCCAAAAAAAAGTGCCGTCACATGGCCCCAACCGAAAATTGTATAGCCTACAAAAGGGGCCAATGAGGAAACTAAAATCCTGGCAGCGGCAGGTCCCTCCTTCCTTTCTGCGCCTTGCTGTGCGCCCATAAAACAAGTCACGTCCACATGTGGGGGGGTCTCTGTACTCGAGAGAGATTTCATAACAAATTGTATGGTGGGTTTTCTCTTTTTATCTTTTGCAAATGTAAATTTTAGGGCTAAATGAATGTATAACAGACACAGTTTGACCATGTTAAATTTCACTTCCATTTTGATGTAATTAATATGAAGATCTCAAGGGGTTAACAATCTTCCTAAAAGCTGTGTCTAATAAATTGAGGGGTGCAGATTCTAAAATGGGTTGGTTATATAGGGGGGTTTCAATGTTGTATATTTTCAAATATGTAAAATTTCAATCAAAACTGTATTTATTCCCAAAATAGTCAATTCTGAAAATCCGGAAAACCACTATGCGATTTGTAAGAGGCGTAACATCAAAATAAATTATCCAGACATTTCAAAAATTATGAAAATGTAATGTAATGTAATGGCATGTAATGGCATTGTGTTAGACCAACCAAGGCAAGCCGATAATTAATTAAGAGCAGTTGTATTACTTACCTTTCAATCCTATGGAATGCGATGTACTTAATTTTTCTCTATGTTTTGTTAAATAGATAAGGGCACTTTTGGTTAATGTTATGTGTGGACTTTATAGGAGGTTACATTTAACTTATTACAAGATATTCTAAGAATTAGATTTTCTTTTTTGTACTATTATGCCTTGATAAAATTATTCCCTGATATATTCATAAAATTCTGAGAGAATATACTTTATCTTTCTTGTGACTTAATTTTTGAAATTAAGTTATTATTGTGTTCTATGATGCGGCAAATAAATACCTACAGACGGCAATTATTTTTTTCTTATCCTTCTGTAGAAAACAAAATAAAAGACTTTTGCTATTTTGGAACTAAAAAAAAAGAGACATAGAAGTAAAATATAGAAATTCTTTCAATGAAAAAGAATGACCAGTTTAAAACTGAGTTTCAATTTTTCATATCTGTCTAATCTGCTTTAGCCTTTTAATTCACTAAACTCTCAGGTCTAATCAGGGGCTTGCAAAAAAATATTAATAAAAAGGAGGACATAAAATGATTGCAGCAGCCATATATTGTCTATAAAAGCAAAACATTTGTTTTCAGTGCCAGAAGCAAAAGCATTTTATATTGTAGGTCTGGTGCAATTGAAAGAGAGGCAAAATAACTTAGGCGTGAAAGCCAATATCTGTGAATAATGAATTTTGCTGAGACTTGGATATTGGAAAAACGATAACCAATTTTATCCTCAATCTAATAATGAGATGACTAATAATAAAAGATACTTATTAAAACTGAGGATGGAGAAACTGATACCTTTTTGCTTATTTTGTTAATGAAATCTCGAGGTTCTTTTTATGACTCTCATGAATTCATGGGAAAAAGTCCAAATGATATTTCTTGGGCTTTTCAACAATATACAGTACCATTTATAAAACTACATGTTTAATGAAAATGTATTTTGATAATATTGTTCAGGTTTGTGCATTTCATTTAGCATTTTCACTGTAATCTTGCATAATCGTATTTACCATAAAAGCTACATGTTATGTGTTTTTGCATAGGTCATCAAAGTAAAAACTTTATTTATTATATGAGTATATTATTTATAACATCTCACAGTAATCTGCAAGTTCAAGACCATTAAAAATAGGGTTGTAGTTTGGGGAAACAAAGATAAAAAAGTGAGCCCTGACACCGATCCCCAAACTAGCACTTCCTGCTTGCCAAAGATTGCCAAAGCTGGGTAACAACAGAGAGGGAAGTGCAGTACAGAATCACAAGACAAAAGGAAGTACCAAGAAAACAAGCCAAAAAGTGAAGATATCATATAGCAAACTAGATAAAGAGCAGATAAGAAAACTTCTTTAAAAGTGTCAAGGTTGGGCAGAACTGATATTTGATCTCAAAGCCCCAGGCTACAAAGTGATTGGGCCAAAGCTCAATGGTCCAGAGAAAACAGAGAAGTGTGGAGCTGTCAATTGCCATGATGCTTTTACAGATATGCATATATAAGGATGAAGGGTCTTCCAAGCTGAAATGTGCTTTGGGGTGGAGTCATGGTGGCAGATCGGATGCACCTTTTCACAGTATGCTTACTATTACCTATAAAACCGCATGTCTTTTAATTAAAACTGTTTGGTTAATGTTCCTTTGGCTATTACTAATTTCCATTACTATATTATTCAGTGCCTGCATGTGTGTCTCATTAATGAACTGCCATCCAGCCACCTTGCAAGCCCCCCTTCACACCCCTCTACACCCACTTGGCGTGGATGTGGCCTAAAGGGGAAGGTCTCATGGCTTGAGTCATGCAAGTCCTAAAAAATCTGCCCTATACACTAATTTGTCCATACTGACACTTCATTATACACTTTACAATCATTCATTTTCTTCCTCCCTCCTTGAAGTTTCCTCCTCCCTTATCATGCTCTGTAGATGACAAGATCAGCCCTCAAAATTATATAGTGCATATAGTATTTACATTTCCAAAATGTTCTCCGGACTTGGCAGCCTAGGCTGTAAAAGTCTATAAATTAGGGCTAAAATGACCACATTGGCTCTTTCATTTCTAAGCCCTGTCCTATTTCCAGGCAAAACATTGGGGTCACATTTTCAGTGTTTCTAGAATCAGGAAATAATATATAATAATAACTAAATAATAACTAAAGATTTTTATAGTGACCTGAACCGGGCATAACATATTAAGCACTAAAATTTTGTATTTGTGGAAGATTTAAGATACAAACCTATAGAATACATGAGATACACTGTATATATGGGGAGGCATTCCTCCAGCTGCTTTTCTTAGGTTGTGACTAGAGATGAGCGAGCACTAAAATGTTCGGGTACTCGTTATTCGAGACAAACTTTTCCCGATGCTCGAGTGCTTGTCTCGAATAACGAGCCCCATTGAAGTCAATGGGAGACTCAAGCATTTTTCAAAGGGACCTAGGCTCTGCACAGGGAAGCTTGGCCAAACACCTGGGAACCTCAGAAAAGGATGGAAACACCACGGAAATGGACAGGAAACAGCAGGGGCAGCATGCATGGATGCCTCTGAGGCTGCTTAATCGCACCATTATGGCAAAATTATGGGCAACAGCATGGCGATGACAGAGTGACCGAATGAGGCTAGATAGCATCTAAAACATGCAATAATTGACCCTGACACTATAGGGGATGGCACGCAGAGGCAGCGGCAGGCTAGAGAGTGTCATGGCGACATACCCTAAATGGACTCAGGCTTCACCAATGGAGGTGAGCAAGCAGCGCTGAAATGATTTCCTATGTGAACAAAAGGTTGACGGTATATTTAGTCGATAACACAGCATGGTGGAGACATAGTGACCAAGTTCCATAACGTATCTGGTGAAACACCCGAAAAATGAGCCTGACACAGCTCTTTTGATAAGGGGATGACATGTGGAGGCAGCCATGGAGACGACTTCCATGATTAAGAGCGACAGTATGGGGCATTCATATTGCGCTGCTATGATTGCAACTTCAGGTCTCCAGCATGGCGGCGACAGATGGGCCGAGTTCCACTATGTATCTGGTGAAACACCTGAAAATTCTGCCTGACACAGCTCGTTTGATAAGGGGACGATGTATGGAGGCAGTGAACTAGTAGTAGATTAAAGGTGCTGCAGTTAAAACTATGTTAGTTGGATCTTGGGATGGAGCTGGCGCTCCGCTGCCAGGCAAGCTTTCAACTATCCAAGCCCCTGTCTCTCGGCTACTCCCCAAACAGCACTTCTAAGAACCTTTTGTATAAGATCAAGTGTAGTAGCGTTCTTATAAGTTTGGGATATGGCGGGTGAGGGGAATGTAAACAGATGCGCAAGAAGCGCTGAAATAATATCGGTAAATGATAAAAGTTTGCCAGTATATTTTGTGGATTACACAGCAGGGTGGCAACAAAGTTAACAAGTTTGATGTGGAAGCCATGAAAACAACCCAAAATTCTGCCTGACACAGTTCTTTTGATAAGGAGACCATGTATGGAGGCAGCTATATGGACGACTTTTGGAGGCAGCTATGGCGATGACGTGTGGAGGTAGCAATGGAGACAAGGTGTGGAGCCAGCTAAAAAGACGACATGTGGAGGCTGCTATGGAGACAATTTAATTTGGATAGTGTGGCGCACCTTCGTGAGCAAATCAGACAGATTGGGGTATGTCTTGAGGAAACGCTGAACTATGAGATTTAACACATGGGCCAGGCATGGCACATGTGTCAGTCTGCCGAGTTGCAGAGCCGCCACCAGGTTACGGCCATTGTCACACACAACCATGCCTGGCTTCAGGTTCAGCGGTGCCAGCCACAGATCGGTTTGCGCCGTGATGCCCTGTAATAGCTCTTGGGCGGTGTGCCTTTTATCGCCTAGGCTCAGCAGATTGAGCACCGCCTGCTGTCGCTTAGTGACGGCACTGCTGCTGTGCCTAGAGCTACCGACTGATGGCGCCATGCCCACGGATGGTAATTCGGAGGAGGTGGAGGAGGGGTGGGAGGAGGAGGAGGCATAGTAGGCCTGAGAGACCTGGACCGAGGTAGGCCCCGCAATCCTCGGCGTCGGCAGTATATGACCAGCCCCAGGGTCAGACTCGGTCCCAGCCTCCACCAAGTTAACCCAATGTGTCGTCAGCGATATATAGTGGCCCTGCCCGGCAGCACTCGTTCACGTGTCCGTGGTCAGGTGGACCTTGTCAGAAACGGCATTGGTCAGGGCACGGATGATGTTCTCTGACACGTGCTTGTGCAGGGCTGGGACGGCACATTGGGAAAAGTAGTGGCGGCTGGGGACCGAATACCAAGGGGCGGCCGCCGCCATGAGGTTTCGAAAGGCCTCGGTCTCTACCAGCCTATAGGTGGATATGCGTGTCACTAAGAGCTAAACACAACGGTAGCAAGTCTCCCTGCAAATTACTCACAATATGGTACTAGCTGCACTACTAATGGCAGCAAGCCCAGCCACAGGCAAACCAAAAAGAAGTAAAATAAAACGTTGTTGTAGCCCTAAGAAGAGCTGTTGGGTTCTTGTAGAATCACTCCTGCCTAACACTATTTTAATAGAACACCCTAACGCTTTCCCTGACCAGCAGCAGCTCTCTCCCCAGCGGCATCCAGACACAGAATGATCCGAGCAGCGCGGGCAAGGGCTAGTCTATTCCAGGGTCACCTGATCTGGCCAGCCAACCACTGCTATCGACGTGTAAGGGTACCACGTCATGCTGGGTGGAGTGCAGAGTCTCCTGGCTTGTGATTGGCTCTGTTTCTGGCCGCCAAAAATCACAACGGCGGGAGCTGCCATTTTCTCGAGCGGGCGAAGTATTCGTCCGAGCAACGAACAGTTTCGAGTACGCTAATGCTCGAACGAGTTTGAAGCTCGGACGAGTATGTTCGCTCATCTCTAGTTGTGACACTAACATGTTATTGAAGATCTTTCTTTTAGTGATACACTAAAAATTAAGTTTGAATACATTTTTTGCCCCTTTATTTTAGTTCTATTATTTCTGAATAATGTTTTCAGCAAAAGTTTGAGTATAACAAAAATATATATTCAGAAAAGTAAAAATTCATATTCAAAATGGTCTACTCTCTATAGTTACACTTTGTTTGAAAATGCCTTGAAGTACTGGTGTATGAAATATCATAAAAAAACAAGTAGTACGTGTCGGCACTACCCATCCATAACATGGGGACAATATCCAAACTCATTGTTGGATTGTTCATTATATGAACTTTAGATTATTGGAGACGTCATAAACTTGCTTGGCTTGCTCTGCCATTTCCGTTCATGCGCGGTGCATCACCCTACACACCGTGTGAACTATACATATGTTGATGCGAAAGATATGTCTCTGGACCAATCATTTTACTTTTTCCTTGGGGCGGGGGCCTCACCTTTTGCTACTTAAACAGGACAGCATCTTGATCTAATCACTTACCCCTGAGGAAGTCACCTGATCGGTGACGATACGCGTGGGGTCTGCTCATTGTAATGAATCACATGTAAAAACTCTGCAGATGCAATACAACTGCAGTTGTATTGCAGTATTTGGTAGGAACAATCTGACCATCTAGGGTTAATTGTGGAAACAAAAAAGAAAAAAAAGTTTAAAAAATGTAAAAAATTAATAAAATATTAAAAATTCCTATCACTCTCCTTTCCCTAGAACTGATATAAAATATAATAAACAGTAAAAATCACAAACACATTAGGTATCGCCGCGTCCCAAAATGCTCGATCTATCAAAATATAAAAACGGTTATAACCGGCGGTGATATCGGAGATGGGAAATGGCGCCCAAAATGTGACTTTTACACCTTTTTACATGACATAAAAAATGTAATGAAAAGTGATCAAAATGTCACACAGTCCTCAAAATGATAGCAATGAAAACATCGGCTCATTTCGCAAAAAATCTTAAATTTTATACTCCAATCCGTATATATGTAAATAAAACCTGACAGCTTTTGGAACTTAAAAAGTTTGGTTCCTAGAAAGGTTTATTTTGGGATTCCGAAGTGCCGATGCATCGCCTGTGACTCCATTGGATACCTACATTTCGCAAAAAATTACACCTCCCCAGCTTTTTTCCTTTTTCGTACACATTCTTTTAATTTTTGAAAATGTATTAAAACGGAATAAATCCTGTATAAATTTGGTATCACCACGAGCGTACGGAACCAAAGAATAAAGTAGAGGTGTTATTTGGAGTGCACAAAGTCGTAAAAAGTGAGCCCACAAGAACGTGACACACATGTGTTTTTTTTATTTTTCCAGTACATGCTTCCCAGTACATGCATAATAAATAACATCACTGGAAAGGTAAATTTGTTACGCACAAAGTAAGCCCTCACAAAGCTGTGTACACGGAAAAATGAAAAAGTTATGGATTTTTGAAGATGGAGAGCGAGAAATGAGCCAAAAAACCCTGTGTCCTTAAGGGGTTAAACAAATCTTACTGTAGGCAATGATATTTGTGTTCAAAATCTCACACAATCCCGGACTTAACTGAGCCTTAAACTACCAGCTACATTTTGTGTGGAAGAAGCATAATAGCTAGTAACCTGGAAAGGTTAAGTTGTAAGGGAAAATGGAGTGTAGAAGTTTCAAAGATGTATTGCGGTAAGGTTAAAGGTGCCCTTGACTCTAAGACAGTAGCTGGGAGATAAGAAAGAACATTTTAGATGGTGTGAACAAAGGAGCAGGATAACAGTAATATACTCAAGTAGTAGTTTTGGTAAACTCTGCCAAGAAATATTACTGCCAAGAAACAGTAATTCTATTTTGGAAATTGAAGAGTAATAATTATCTAGGAAGAAGGTACTATATTTATAGAAATGCTAACATTTTTTTATTTTTTTGGAATTGAAAGACTGTATACTATACTTCATTTTTTAACAATTGTTTAATTGTTAAATCAGAAGATATTATTTTTTTTATTAGTTGCATATGTATGATAACATAAATTAGGCAATAATAAAAAAAAATACTGGGCTAAATACTTTCCCCTTAAAGGAAAGCTACCACCAAAACCAAGTATGAAAATCCAGGAACACTTACTTATAGATCCAGTCACTGTGACTGTGGTAATCTTATATTTATATGGCCTCATTTCAGTTTATGATGATATACTTGGTTTTGGGGGTTAATTTGCCTGACGGGTTTTCTTCAAATACCATAATTTTAAAAGTTGATTTTAAAAGGAAGTGCCTGGATATATGAGTAAGTGTCCTCGGTTTATCATGTGTGAGTTTGATGGTAGAGTTCATTTAGTTATAGTTATAAGATAATTATTATAGCTTATGATTAGAGATGAGCGAACATACTCGTCCGCGCTTGATGCTCGTTCGAGCATTAGCGTACTCGAAACTGCTCGTTGCTCGGACGAATACTTCGCCCGCTCGAGAAAATGGCAGCTCCCGCCGTTTTGCTTTTTGGCGGCCAGAAACAGAGCCAATCACAAGCCAGGAGACTCTGCACTCCACCCAGCATGACGTGGTACCCTTACACGTCGA
>WNYA01002458.1:0-41000 GCA_019512145.1 Engystomops pustulosus
CTGAGAGATCAAACCAAAATCTGGATCAATTTTTAAGGTGTTACATTTCTGACTCCCAGGAGAAATAGAAACAATTCCTTCCCTTTGCAGATTTTGCCCTGAACAATAGGGTAAAATCTTCCACCAAGATTAGCCATTTTATTGTAATTATGGGTTTAATACCAAATACTCGTCCTGCAGAGAAATTGAATCGATTAACCAGTCCCACTTTTGTCTGGGATTGGGTTATTAATGCCCAAGATACACAACAATGTCAAGTTAATAAGTCTAGTCCTGAGTATGTGTTGAAGGCATGTGTGTTTGTCAACCAAAAACCAGTGTTTAATCCCGAAAATTTGCTCCCCGCAATCCAGAGTCATTCAGGCTTCAGTTACACCTTACCCTTCGTATCCACAATGTCTTCCATAAATTGAAAAAGTATGTTCTCCCAGTCTTGCCTAGATCTAAACCAGCTCCTGTTATTATTCAGGAAGAACTTGAGTTTAGAGTTGAGAGAATTCTTGATTCTAGCAGAGTTCCTAACTGTATCAAGTATCTTGTACATTTAAAAGGGTTCATCCCTGAGGAACATGTGTGGGTAAGTGCCATAGATCTTCATGCTATCTCCTCAGGCTATATCACCAGGGAACCCCTCCAAACCTGGAAGTCCTTATGACATTCAGTAGCCACTTGTGACAGTACCTCCCCCCTTTTACATCTGTGCCAGGGTCATCCTCGATTCATACTAGTAGGCTGAAGAGATGTTAACTTTTTCTGTCATTAAACTGTCTGGCAGTCTGAACTGGGCTATAGTCTCTGGCTGACCTGGGATCTGGCACACCCATCACTCTGCACTCTGCCCTTGTCTTGAACACTCAACAGTTCGAGGGGACTAAGCTTAGGGCTCACTGTCCTGTTTTTATTCCTCAGTCCCCCATTACAGAACCATAGGCTTTAGTTCATGAAAATCCATTAAAATGTATAGCAGAAAGATGAAAATAGACTGTGAAAAATGGGAAATAAAAGTCTTTCAAGGCTGTGAGGTGGCATGTTCTGTAGGTAGCCTAAATCATCTGATAACAGGGAGCAACAAGTGTGCAGCAAATTGAGAGAAGTGTCAGAGAAAACTGTGTTCATTCCATATATTGTGGATATCATTAGTTGGAATCCATTTTCCACTTCACAATGAGGCCACATAACTCTTCCAAGTTAATCTCTTCATCATAATTATCATATTCATGTCTCATTAGGTCTCCCCTAATGTATACGTCATGCATTATAGGTGCTGTACTGTTTTTTACATGAATGATATGATCAATATATCTTTGACGGCACTGCAGCAATACTAATCCTGAAATACCAAGGGGCAGGAAACTAGTTGAATTCTAAATGCATGTTTGGGCATGACTAGAGTATAAAACATGATATTGAATAATTTATGCAGGTTTAACCTGTAGAATGATGTTGGTTAGCGCATCTACAAGTCAATATATTCAATGTTTACCATTCCTTTTCAGAAAAATATTCTCTTAGTTTCTAATGGATGACCTTCTTCTATAGTAACCCATTTATGTTTAGCGCTCACCTTCCCTCCCTGTCACAGCATTCTGCCTTTTCATACAATGCACTTGTTATTCTGTATCAATTTATAAACAAGGTTAAACACATTATAAATCTATACACATTTCTTACTTAAAGCCTGCTGTGTGATATGCGTTACCCTGGAAACAAACAAGAAATCTCATCTCAAAGGACATAATATGTGAGGAATTAAAAAAAAAAACTGCTTAAAAAGATGGGTAACATTAGCAACTAATGGACAAAGTACCAAGAAGCTTTATCACAGTCCATGAGTTTGGACTCCTGTAGCAGAACATTGCTATAACTGCTAGAAAATGCACAACTGCAATCAAATGAATGGATGCCCACATACATTAATATATTTATAATCCACCGGGACATTGCCTGCACTCTGACGACACTGACATATGGTTCGGCTTATCCCATTTGTACAGCAGCAACGTACTTTCAGTGTATCCCTTTCTCTAACTTGTCAGCAGGTTTGCAGGGGGATTGAAAGTGCGGCTGGTACTGTGCAACATCCTCGCGGGGCGTACAGCATGCAGCAGGGGACAAGAACATGGTGGCTGGATATGATGGTGGCTGGGCTGCATGTGTCAGGGAAGCCTTGTCTTCTGTTGTAGGCATCTCCTGCTCCCTTCCAGGCAGGGGTGAACCAAGCCTGTCTGCTGCCTGAGGCGAGCCATAGAAAGACGCCCCCCACCCCCATATATGTAATCTATCAGATACAGCTTAGAAAATAGATATAGCGTGCCGCCATGTAGTATAAAATGCATATAGCGTGCCGCCATGTAGAATAAAATAGATACAGCATGCCGCCATGTAGTATAAAATGCATATAGCATGCCTCCATGTAATATAAAATGCATACAGCATGCCGCCATGTAGTATACAATGCATACAGTGTACCGCCATGTCTTATAAAATGCATACAGCGTGCCGCCATGTAGTATAAAATGCATACACAGTACCACCATGAAGTTTAAAAAGCATACAGCGAACCGCCATGTAGTATTAAATGCATACAGTGTGCCGCCATGTAGTATAAAATGCATACAGCGTGCCGCCATGTAGTATAAAATGCATACAGCGTGCCGCCATGTAGTATAAAATGCATACAGCGTGCCGCCATGTAGTATAAAATGCATACAGCGTGCCGCCATGTAGTATAAAATGCATACAGCGTGCCGCCATGTAGTATAAAATGCATACAGCGTGCCGCCATGTAGTATAAAATGCATACAGCGTGCCGCCATGTAGTATAAAATGCCTACAGCGTGCCACTAACACACACACTTTTCTTTTATTGTCCAGGAAAGTTATGCTTTTTCCTCCACTTTTAATACAGGGTGGGAGCCCTGAGCGGATGGGTGGGATGTGTAGGGCTCGCCACCGGCCTCTTGTCCGGCAGGTGGTGCGCTGCCTGAGGCGAGATTCTCATGGCAGGTGCGCCCCTGGGCTTAGCCCACAGGCAAGTCACTGGGCGAGTTCGCCAACACTTACCTGGTCTGACAGCTAGCGCCAAGTCTGGTTGTGGTTGATCTGTTGCTAGACAGATTCATGACAGACACGTAATACCCCTGGGAGGCTGTAACCTCATGTCCACCTTGTAAATGTCGATTTGTGTTCTTGTCTTTCAGAGCAACCATGGAGATGGTTGAGTCTGAAGTTTTTGATCTAGAAAGTCGGCTTGAGAAGGTAAGTGTTAATTTTGTAAATATTTTTAAAGGGGTTCCCCATGAATACAAGTTGGGCCCTAACTAGCTGATCTGTGGGGTCTCAGAGATGAGACCTCCACAGATCACTAAAATGAGGGGTCCAATGGAGTCCCACATACCTTGGTCGAACCCCTCATAGCTCCATGGCAGTAATGGAGCAGACACAATCTATATGGAGGGTAAATGGAAACACGAGGTGAGGATACAATCTATATGGAGGGTGGATGGAGACACAAGGTGAGGATACAATCTATATGGAGGGGAGATGGAGAGACGAGGTGAGGATACAATCTATATGGAGGGGAGATGGAGACATGAGGGGAGGACACAATCTATATGGAGGGTAGATGGAGATACGAGGTGAGAACACAATCTATATGGAGGGGAGATGGAGACACGAGGTGAGAACACAATCTATATGGAGGGGAGATGGAGACACGAGGTGAGGACACAATTTATATGGAGGGGAGATGAGACCTGCCAGGGCATCGGTTAAGTGAGCATTGACTTTATTTTTTATGTGCTGAACATACTGGGGCTGGCTATCTATACTGGGGGGGGGGGGGGAGGACTGGATTTATACTTGAGGCAGGCTGGCTATATACTGGGGCCCGCTGGCTGGCATGCTATATACTGGGGGCATGGGGTGGCTGGCTATATACTGAGGGCAGTGATTGGCTATATACTGCGGGCCGGCTGGCTATATACTGTGGGCTGGATATATACTGGGGCTGGCTGACTATATACTGAGTACTTGCTATATACTGGGGAAGGGACTGGCTATATACTGGGGGCTAGCAGGCCATATTCTGGAGGGCAGGGGGCTGGATATCTACATATTGGTAGGCAAGGGGTTGGCTGGCTATATACTTGAAGGCAAGGGGCTGGCTGGCTATATACCGGTGTGCCGGGAGCTGAATAGCTATATACTGGGGGGAGGATATTACCAATGCATTTCCCACCCTAGGTATTTATTCAAGTAACTAGGCTTTCCCAGTTTTTTTAGTGGTAAAATTGGGAGCTTTGGCTTTTATTTGGGTTGGCTTATACTTGAGTATATATGGTACTTATAAATATAGAATATATACTTATAAATGATGCAAACATTGACGTTCTGAGTCTGTTGTCTGTGATTTACCATAACCAATATGAAATGCAGATGGTTGTTTGATTTATGTAATGCTATATTATTTTTAGTAATTCACTATAAAATTACACTTCCATTCATTTTCTTTGGTTCAAAGACTTAAACATGCAAAACCTATACACAGTGTTTCCATCTCATTTAATCTGTACTCATCTGAATGCTATCCCTTACAATGATGAATGTCTACCATGTATAATGGCTTTACACCCAAACAATAATCTATCAATGGGATTACTTTTCAAAATATCTAAAATGCCTGATGTGTATGGCATCTAAATAAATTATGCTGTGCTGGGTACATAGGTGCAATTTCACACCCACTGGTTTAATGGTAATTCTATATGATACATTATAGAAATGCTACAGAAAATTAACAGACATGTTAACGTACACATGAGACAATTAATCATATCAATGGCATCTTAGATAATACTGTAAATCTTGGGCTGGGGCTGGGGGGTCGATTTCAAAGATTCACCAAACAGACTACTGCAAATAACACAGAGACTGCATAAAACTAAATTATATAGAGAGTTTTACAATCTAACAGGATATTCACACAATATTTGACCAAGATGTTCTGGTAGAATACCAGGTCAATATTCACTTATTTGGGGAGATATGAAGGCGAGACCAAGCTCCTCTAAGGGAGATTTTTTTTAGGAAAATGGATATATAAAGGAACCACCCCTTGTTAGGGTGGGGGTTTACTTTTGGTTTGCTTGTTTGAGAGACTTTCTCATATCCCTAAGATAAGCTGCCGAACAGTCAAATTAGCCTGCGTGGTAGGCACTCGGTGGAAGCATGAAGTTTTACCCAGAGAGTTATGACCAGAACGGCACTTGCTGGGATGATAGTAGTTCCTAGAGAAGTAGATAACGTCCACACAGTAGACTATTTTTTTAGGTTTCGTTTATTGTTTAGATCACACTTTTCAGAGACTTACTGTCTTCTTATTGTGTTCCAGAGCTTGTGGACTCTCCTCAAGAATAACATTGTCTGCATAACCTTGGAGCTGAAGAGGAAGACAGTTGCCCAGATTTATTACATCCCCTGTGCCAGTTTTCTGCCTGAATTTGCACATTCTCTCATGTGCAAACTGCTTGCAAACTGCATGTATTTAAACTGTTTTTTCCATGAATCAAGTTAGGCTATATCCACAGGATATGTCCTAACTTGATGATTGGTGGGATTCTCAATGATGAGACTTCCACAGACCATGAAAATGAGAGGTCCGATGGGGTCTCAGTTACCAGTCAGACCCCTCGTTGCTCTGGGAGAGCAATGAAGCAGATGGCATGACCGTTCTTCTCCATTCATCTCTATGGTGCTGACGGAGATTGCCGAGCGCGACAGGACAGAAGATGGCCACTGGACACATGTCACATCACATGTCAGAAACCTCACACACTTTTTAAGGTCTTTTCACCAAGCTTGTTTCAGGTCTGCGGCCAGTTCATCCATGACCATCTTAGATAATAATCCTGGGTGGCTTTACAGGGTTTGTGTGCCAGCACTCGAGCGGTCAAGTCTGGGTCCCTCTTTTTATTTTCAAATTGTTTTTTGTGTATTTGAATTTTTTAAAATATTTATGATAGCTGCTATAGTCATATTTTCATAATGAAAAATAAATTAAGAGATTATTTATGTATATTTTTCTTGGGTTTTTTTTATGCTCGTGGTAGGGAGTTATTTGAAGGCTGCAAGAATTTTGAGTTTCCTATGTGTATTTTGTGAGCACATCATTGAGGAGTACTTTTAGTGAATTAGGGGATTACCTTTAGTGAATTTATAGGTTGTAATCCTGCTATTAAAATTATTATTAGTTAGGCTAGAGGAAGCTGTTGTGTTGCGCGAAACGGCCATCGCCTGTCACGGCTTGCACACTGTCTAACACGCTGTAGTTTGGTTAATAATGCATTGAACGGATCCGGTGAGTGCCGTTGTATTTTCTCCCTTTGCTTATAGGTTGTAATTATATCTGGTCATTCGTTTATGGAGAGGAGAGAAGAAGAATGGAAGAGTTGCAGGACAGAAACAGACAGAGACACACTAAGACCTACCAGTATTTTATTCAACACAGTGCTGGAATAATGTACTGGTAATTAATAATGTAATGGTTACATTAATCAGTATAACTATAAGATATCTTCTGTACTGCTGCTTCTCTTTACCTGTAATAGAGTAATAAGTAGCAGGATTTCCTCTGTGCTGCGAGCACTGTGTAGGAATATCCCCTGTATCCCCTACCTAGAGAAATAAGACTTGTGAACACTGCAAAATATATTTTCCCACCAAATGATGCAATCCTCATAAGCAAAGGTGCTTGTTTTAAAGGAAACCTACCACTTTCAGATTGGACTTCTAAGCATCAAATACAGTGCACCAGCTCAGGGTGAGCTGGTGCCAGAGCATATCTTTGTTATTTTCATAATGCACTGTAATGCTTTAAATCTTTATATTCGAAGCAGCTTCGGCACACAGTGATACGCGCTCGGCACACCATGCGTGCAACCGTGCACGCGTGATGTCACTGGCTCTCAGGCACTCACTATTCAGGCGCACCTACGGTCCCGCGCATGGTGCATCGAGCGCGTACCACTTTGTGCCGAAGCTGCTTCGAATATAAAGATTAAAAAAGTTATTAAAAGCATTACAGCGCTTTATGGAAATAACAAAGATATGCTCCGGCACCAGCTCACCCTGAGCTGGCACCAGCTCACCCTGAGCTGGTGCACGGTATTTGATGCTTAGAAGTCCAATTTGAAAGTGGTAGGTTTCCTTTAAAAAGGAGGAATGGGCAGAAAAATTTACAATAATAATAACAACATGATAGTATCATAAAAAGGAATAATGACACAAATATTAAAATGGTAAAATAAACATATGGCGAGACTGTAGTTTTTGATATCTAAATATACACTTTAAATGGAACCTGTCACCAGGCAGCCTTTTTGAGCCTCCCTCATGTCATGTTCCTACCGACAATAAATAGCTTATTCCCAAACTGGTTTTATAAAACTTCTGGCATTAGTGGTTAAAACAACTTACCATATATACTCGTGTATAAGGCGAGTTGTCAGCACAATTTTTGTGTTGAAAATTCCCAACTCGGCTTATACTCGGGTATATAAAAAAACCCAATAAACTGTGTACTCACCATTCTGATGGCCCGGACAGCTCCTCTTCTATCTTCCTGTGCGTAGCAGGTCTGCATCAGCTCCGTGGGCAGCCCCTCTTCTTTGTTCATGCCGGCCCCAGGTCCGCTACAGCACCTTGCACACGGCCCAGCTGGCACAATCTGTGATGTTAGCAGCGGCCTGGAGCTGTCTGGGCCATCGGAATGGTGAGTGCACAGTTTATTTTTTTTACGGGCAAGATATATGCTACAGGGGGCTGGCTATATACTTCAAGTGACTGGCAGGCTGTATACTTCAAGGGGCTGGCAAGCTACATACTACAGGGGCTGGAAGGCTATATACTACAAGGGGCTGGCAGGCTATATATTACAGTGGCTGGCAGGCTATACATTCCAGTGGGCTGGCAGGCTTTATACTATAGGGGGCTGGCAGGCTATACACACTGCAGGGGGCTGGAAGGTTATACACACTAAAGGGGGCTGGCAGGCTATATACTACAGGGGCTGGAAGGTTATATACTAGAGGGGCTGGCAGACAATATACTGCAGGGGCTGGCAGGCTATATACTACAGGGGGCTGGCAGGCTATACACTACAGGAGGCTGCAAGGCTATACACTACAGGGGGCTGTCCAGCTATATACTGGTAAGGCTGTAACCAATGCATTTCCCACCCTTGGCTCATAATAGGTTAATAGGTTTTCCCAGTTGTTGGTGGTAAAATGTTGTACCTCGGCTTATACTCGGATTGGCTTATACTTTAACTTTATATATGAAAGTTTGCCCTTTGTCCCTGGGGAGAGTTCAACATGGAGCAGACTTCCACACCTCCCTCCGCCAATGCTCTTCTGTGAATTTGAAAAAGAAATCTCATGCCAGAACATTTACACTGTATCTGCAAGAGGAGGAAGCAGAGATGGGGCAAGGAGTGACTGGGAGGAAGAGGGTTTTTATTTCAAACTCACAGGTGAACCTGGACACAGGACACAAGCTGGCATGGAGCCAGATAAACTTGAATATAAGTTATTGTTTTAACCATTGATGCCAGAAGTTTTTAAAAAAAAACAGTTTTGGGGAAAGGCTACTTATTGCCTGTGGGAACATGGAGTAAGCTCAAAAAGTATGTCGCTGGAGACCTGGCGACAGGTTACTTTAAGCATTGTACAACAATCGACATTGCATCTAGAAATTATTTAAAATAATAGACCTTAATCTACTGCCTACTGACTCTAGATGGGAGATCTAGAGTCTAAAATGCCAAATGTAAAGTCTGGAGAGTGCCCCATCATCAAAGACAAACCAAACCAAAACTGATGATTTTCTTTCCCTATATTCATTTAAGAGTTAATAAAATCTCAGCAGGTTACCACCTCATATGGAGTATTGGTGCCCTTGATTAATTTGTGGAGCAATTTGATAATTTATCCACTGAGAATTTGTACATTTTTTGAAAAACCCCTTCATTTAGCCAAAAAAATGAAAATGTAAAAATTACACTCGATTTTGTTTTATCCCCTGTAAACAATTAAAGGGTTAACATACTTGAAGTTGTTTTACATACGTAAACGGGTGTAGTTTCTATAATGGGGTAATTTTTGGGGTTTTCTTTTATTTAGGCGTCTTAAAGTGACTTGAAACCTGAGTAGGTCCCTCCATAGCATGATTTTGGGGCACATGTATCATAGTTTGGTCTCTCTGAGGTGCATTTTAGAGACTTTTGACGGCTAGTTTTTGCACGTTATGTATGATACATGTGCCCCTTTGTGTTTTTTATGAAAATGTGAAAAATTGAACCTAAAGTTCATAACATCTTAAAAAAATGAAAGGATGCATAAAAAACCATGTTAACATAAACCAGACATTCAGTTAATGCTAGTTATCAAGTTTTTTTGCTATTATGACTATGTGTGGAAAAAGTAGAACATTATGAATTTCGGAAATCGAGACTTTTACCAAATATCCATTTTTATTCATAATTAAACGCAAAACATACCACCAAGATTATTCAACTAACATGAAATACAATGTGTCACGAGAAAACAATTTCAAAACCACTTGGATATGTTAAAACGTTCCAAAGTTATAACCTTTTATAGTGACACAGGGGAGATTTGAAAAAAATGGTCCGTGTCAGGAAGGTGAAAAGTGGCTTCGGCGTTAAGGGGTAAAAAGTTTCAACAAAATAATAAAAAAATAACTGCTATTCACAAAATCTGATTTCCCTTGGAGATTTTTCTCCGGCATCTAGTTAGCATCTTTTATAGTGGTGCTCATTTAAGTACCCGGTCCAGGGAGTTCCCTGAAAGTGCATTGTCCGACAATAATGCACTGTGCACTAAGATTGTGCGCCCGATATCCTGCATGTGTCACTTCCCTGCTCAGGTCCGCTGGAGTTCACTTTCTTCCTGGTGCATGTAAGTGCATTGTCTTCCTACACAATTTGAAAGCTAAATCCTGTGCTCAGTCCAAATCAGTCTGATTGTCTGACAGCACGCCCCCCAATTTCTGTCACATGTAAGCCAGCGCAGCTGCACCACAATCCGATCGCGTGCGACATAATGCCAGCGCAGAAACCTATGAAATACCTGTCACAGCCGTGCAAAACCCGAAAACATTGGAAAGTCGACGGAAGTGCATGCTTGGACCCTTAGTAAATAAGCCCCATGGTTCCAGTGGCCTAATATGTCCTCAGGCTATTATATAACCTTATCAGCTGTTCTTGTAGTATAATCTGTCAGCGCTCTGACCATGTTTTGCAGCAGAATAGATTAAAATTTATTTATTTACCGAAAATAAACCTAAGGTTTGTGAAATCAAATTGCACCTTCAAAGGTAAAATGTGTCCTACAAAAAATGGCCAATCCAACCAGGTTGAACAAAAACGTGAAATGTTATAGCAGTCCGAATGCAAAAACCATTAGTAACATCTGTTTAGTTACTTTTATGCAATATTTAAACATTTTGACTGTACAGGCGCTTACACTCGTGTACAAAGAACAAGTTCTAAGACAAAAACGACTGTGAATGTTTCTAATTTGCAATGTTGTTATTTTTCTACAATGAGGTTGAATAGCACATTTTTGACAAGAGGCTCAAGGAAATATTACTTTTCTTCTACTTTTACTTTGCCTCTCCCTTCCCTCTTTAGAGCACAATCTAATTCCAAATGTTTACTTTTCTCTCTCCGAGATTAATTTGTCACTTGCTATCTGTGTAAACTAACAGAAGTGCTGGGTTAGTATGACTTTTCAGCACAATAAAAATTGGATGTCACTGTAAATGGTCAGGCCTACTTATATTTATTATTACTGATACTGTGAAAGGTGACATTGTCCCTAAGCTCATGGGATGGCTTTTCCTCAGATTGTTATCATCTGCCTGGGCCGCATTTACTTTCGCCATACAAGGTTCATATTGACATAGCATCCTTGTAGAGGTCATAAAAAAGGAACAATGACAAAAAAAACAGACCTGGAGAAAATGTGGTATCGTTAATACATAAAAGCAGATAGTAGACAGGTTGTTACAGATTCTTGAGTATAGGTATACACATTTCTAAGCAAGAGAAATGTATCCCATATTGATGTCTCTATATATTATACTGACAAAATGATAAAAAATAACAGAACTTGCCATGTTAATTCTCATCTAGTAGCCAATTCAAAGTCCGAACTAAATTTGGTTATTATGTGTAACATTTATGTCTATTCGGGCTTCAATGCACATGTTCTGCCCATAAAGCGTGGCAGAAAATGTGCTGCTTATTATAATTGTGTTCTTTGTTTGCATTCTGTCCTATACTAGTGTAAACACTGCCTTATCCCACCCTTTCACCACACCTGTCTCTCTCTTGCTGACTTCTTGATTCTTTTCACTTTCTGGACTGGACTCTGATATCTCATAAAAGGGTCTGACTGCTATTTGCTCCTAACTTGTTTGAAGCTAGCTGGCATTTAATCTTGAATTCTGGATTTTGGTTCCTTGACCCTTTGGCTGTTTTTCTATCAATTCTGTGCTGCATTGTCCTCTTGGTTCTGACCTGACTTTGTCAACTATTCTATATTTGAATCATCCAGTCTTTGTCTCCATGTTTGCACTTTGGAACGTGAAAGGAACGTTGTTGTCATCCGCTACTTATGGTAGGCTTGGCAATTAAGTAGGGACAGCTGGGAAAGAGATTTTAGTTTTAGGGCTCATTGTTCTTGTCTGTCTTTCCAGTCCATCCAACCCATGGCATGACACTATGGGGCATATTTATCAAGGCTTCTATGCCAGTTGGCAGAGTGGGTCGGCACAAGGTGTTCCTGCCCTGTGTCTGTGCAGTACCTATAGCTTGTTTCACCAACTGTTGTAGGCTGTAGCAGTTTTTCCCCAGACAAGATCTGACATAAATTTACCTTGTTGCACACCAGCCACAGAATATGTCAAGAGGTCAGAGCCTTTAGATAGGTAAAGGAAGAATTGTGGTTGCCCCAAATTTCTTCAATTTAAGGATTTTGGAGGCCACTGTGCTCTTCGGAACCTTGAGTGCTGCAGAAATTCTTTTATAACCTTGGCCAGTTCTTTGCCTTGCCACAATTCATTTTCTGAGCTCCTTGGGTAGTTCCTTAGACCTCAGGATTCTCATGTGCTCTGACATGCACTGTGAGGTCTTACATACAGGTGTGTGCCTTTCCTAATCAAGATCAATCAGTTTAATTAGACACAACAGGACTCCAATGAGTAGAATCATAAGGAGAATCAGAAGAAAATGTATAGCATGTTAAATATGAGTGTCAGACTAAAGGGTCTGAATACTTATGGCTATATGACTAGTGATGGGCAAATTTATCTAAATTTGACTCTACCTGGTTTGCCGAATTTCCAGAAAAAAATTGTTTCGAATTGAATCACGGCATGTGAAGTAACGGTTGGTCACATGCCGGGTGCGGGTGCAGGGAGAGGGCTCACGGGCTGAGCCCTCTCCATAGACGGTAAGTCTTTGCTGCATATTTCAGCAAAGACTTACCAGTAACACCCTCGATAGGTGCTAACCCTCCGATGGCTCCGATGTCTTCCATCCGGCGGCTTAAAAAAGATGGCGGTGCATGGGCTCCTCCATCTTGCCAAGGATTGTCACTCCCCGTGACATCATCGGGGAGCTGCGATCTGTCGAGATGACAGCCTCAGGTCTCCCAAAGACCCGAGGCTGCCTCAGTTTAACCCCTTCATTACAATGTGAGATCAGCACATTGTAATGAATGAGGAGGGAAATCCCCATATTCTGCCATACTGTCACCTCTAGTGGGCTCCAGCATTGTCCTCTTCTCCCGTATTTCCCCCATACAGTGAGGGACACTGCCGTAATACAGTGAGGGACACTACCCCCATACAGCGAGGGACACTACCCCCATACAGCGAGGGACACTACCCCCATACAGTGAGGAACACTACCTCCATACAGTGAGGAAAACTACCTCCATGCATTGAGGAACACTATCGCCACACAGTAAGGGACACTACCGCCATACAGTGAGGAACACTACCGCCATACAGTGAGGAACATTACCGCCATACAGTGAGGAACACTACTTTCATACAGTGAAGAATACAGCCATACAGTGAGGAGCACTACCCCCATACAGTGAGGAATACAACCGCCATACAGTGAGGAATACAATCGCCATACAGTGAGGGACACTACCACCATACAGTGAGGAACAGTACTGTCAGGTTCTTTTTTTCTTCCCAGAGGTCTCTGCCCCATGTAACACGTTGTTTCTCGTGGCCACTTTGTTAATAAAGGGGAAAAAAATAAAAATTGAAATTCGTTCCCATGAATCACCGTAAATTTCCGAATTGTGACAAATAAAAGTTTTCCTGAAATTCTAAATGAATTTAGATTTGTTAGAATCGATTTGCCCATCTCTACTTATGACATAAGTATGATATTTCGGTTTTTCTTGTTTAACCCCTAGGCGCACCACAACGTTATAGTATGTCCCCGGCGCTACATGCTTAGCGCACACGGACGTGCTATAACGTCCTGCTTCTGGCACCGGCTCACGAACGGAGCCGCCACCAGAAGCAGCGGCTGTCAGCTGTCTATCACAGCTGACAGTCTGCGCTAACACCCACAATCGGAGCCGACTCCGATCGCGGGTGTTAACCCCTTACCCGCGGTTGTTAACCCCTTGCGGTCAAGCATGACCGCGGCGCGTAAGGGTGTTTGCGCTATGGATCGGATCCCCCCTCGCTGCTCACCGGGGGATCCGATCAACTTGTGGGCAGCTCCGAGGACTGGCATGTGCCCCAGAGCTGCCCGGTCTCCATGGCAGTCAGACCCCTTCCGGGTCTGACTGTAATCTGTCTGAGCATGTGCGAGCATGCCAGACATATTACACTGCTCTACAATAAAATAGTATTGTAGAGCAGTGTATTGAACTTGAACCAGCGACCAGACCATCACTGGTTCAAGTTCAAGTATGTATAAGTAAAAAAAGGTGAAAAACACTAAACACTACACATTAGAATAAATACAAAATAAATGCATTAAAATATAAGCCCCTAAAATGTCACTTTCCCATAAAAACACTTAATAAAGTATAAAAGCCACAAAAACACAAAAAAACCCTGCATATTCTGATAAAACAGAATCGTTACTGGACCCGCACGGTAAACGCCAGAGGAAAAAAAAGGCAAAAACTTTCCGAAAAAAGACCATTTTTAATTAATACCCTATAAAAAATGCTCTAAGAAGTGATTTACAAAATGTTATGCACTCTAAAATAAGCCCACTCAAAAGAGCAACTCTTCTCGCAAAAAGTAAGCCCTTAACCAGTTTTGTCAGCCGAAAAATAAAAAAGTTATGCATATGAAAAGATGGTGATGCTAAAATGAACAAGATTTTCTTCAAATTCGTTTTTATTCAGTACAATTGAATAAAATACACAAAACCTCCATGCGTCCGTAACAATCTGCATAATGAAATAGAATCATTATTAGAACCGCAAAGTGAACCCCGTTAAAAAAAAAAAGATAACAACAAAAAGATAATTGTCAATTAATACCCTGTAAAAAATGCTCTAAAAAGGGATTTGTACTCTAAAATAAGACCACTAAAAAGAACAATCCTTCTCGCAAAAAATAAGCCCTTAAACAGATTTGTGAGGCGAAAAATAAAAAAGCTATGCATATGAAAGACGGTGATGCTAAAATTAACAACATTTTTGCCAAATTACTTTTTATTCAGTAAAAATGGGAAAAAACAAAAAAAATCTATATAAATGAGGTATTTTCGTAATCGTAGCGACCCATAGAATAAAAATAATATATTATTTTTATGGTATGGTTAACGACCAAAAAAAAAAAACATTTTTAATTTCCTCCACCAATAAAGAGTTAATAAAATCGCACCAATTAGCTATAGATGCCCCAAAATTACCTACCAGAAAAGTGCATCTCATGTGGCAAAAGAAATAAGCCCCTATAGGTCCACAATAAAAAAAGAAAAAAATTATTGCCTGTACAATGTGACATAGCAAATCTGATATGGATGGCGCCTCCTTCTCTTCTATGCCGTGCGCCCATACAGGAGGTTACCACCACATATAAGGTATTGGTATACTCGGGAGGAATTGGGTATCAAACTTTGTGGATCGTTTTTTCATTTAATCCAGTGTAAATGTTTAATTTTCCACCCAAAATGGGTGTATTGTGAAAAAATACTACAATTTGCAGACTGCACCTCCATTTTGTTTTAACCCCTATAAAACACCTAAGGGGTTAACAAACTTCGTAAAAGTGGTTTTTCATACGTTGAGGGGTGTAGTTTCCATAATGGGGTAATTTATGAGTCTCGCTATTATTTAGGCCTCTCAGTGTCAATTAGAAGTTGAGCAGGTCCATCTAAATACAGGGTTTGGTGATTGTACAAAAAATGTGAAAAATGATACCTAAATTCTGAGCCTCATAACATTCTAGTAAAATATGTGGAATCTTAAAATACCATTTCAACATAAAGCAGACATTTGGGAAATGTAAGTTATGAAGTTATTTGGGCGCTATGACTATCTGCATCAAAAGTGGAGAATTTAGAACGTTGAAAATAATGAATTTTTCCAAATTTTTGCCAAATTTAGTTTTTTTTCATAACTAAACGCAAAATATTTCATCCAAATTTTTAAACTAATTTGAAGTACAACGTGTCACGAGAAAACAATCTCAAAATTCCCTGGATATCTCATAGCGTTCCAAAGCGATAACCACTTATAGTGACACAGGGCAGATTTGAAAAATGGGGCCGCGTCCATAAGGCCAAAAGAGGCTGAGTCCCGTAGGGGTTAATAAATTAGCATAAATATTTACATTTCTGTTTTTTCTATCAGAGTGTACATTAATGATCAAAAAAAAGAACTTTTTTGATCTTACCAATTGGCTGCAATGAAATAAAGAGTGAAACATGTAAAGTGTCTGAATACTTTCTGAATACTGAACTGTAGTTTAGTGGAAAAGAGGCTAAGTTTAAAATACAACAATGTGAACGTGAATTGCTATACTTGGTAAAAGGATTTTCAGTTTTCATGGCCATGGTTGCAAAAATTTGAACTGTAAATTCTTGTCTTGGATAATATTCCAATATAATTCTAAAATGTTTCTGGCAACTAATATGGCTGCACTTTCATCCAAAACAGAATAGAATGAATCTAATACAACTCATTAAGTAAGATGCATGGTGGCTTGTGTGTAAAAAAGAAGAATTGCAGAATCATCAATGCTATAGAGACAAGAGTATATATTCTTGTCCTTACATGTCATCAAAATTACAATTTGTTTTAAAGCTATATCAGAGCCTTCATCTAATGAAAGAATCAAAATGGAAAAATAGAATTGGTAAAAAAAAAAGTCTAAAGAAACACAAAAAGCAGTTTGAGGTCAAGGTCAATGTAACTGTTGAATCCGTTTGATGAGATTTATACAATAACCATCCAAAGACTTGGTTCTTTCTTCATTGATATTGATTCATTTGTTCTTTAACCACCAGGTAAAATAATGAAGGAATAAATGTACTTGAACTGCCTGTAGCTCTGGTTCTTTTGCTTACAGAACCACAATTCTGATGTTCTGACAGTTACTATTCTTTTAATTAATCTGCTATATTTAGAAATGAAGAACCTCTGAACTATCTAATTATGGAGGTGTATAATATATGTGTCGGGTGGTAAATTACTGTGCCACCAGTACACCCCTACAAAGCATTCTGTTTAGAATCTGGGAGGTGTACAAGTTATATCATAGGTGGTAACTTAAGTACCCACCAATACACCTCTCTATGATTTATTTGATTTAAAAATACACGCTGGTGATGCTTTGGGGTTAGGGAGAAAAAAAATAAAATTATACCCCATTACACACTAAAATTAGTTGTGTACCATTATTAGTGGACACATTAGTGGACCCTCTTACTGTTAACACAGTTTGTTGAAAATATAGGAACTCCTTGGTGCTTTGCCTCAACATAATATGCAGTATATGGATGTAACTTCAGTATCCGATAATAAATACTCGAAAATGGCAGACCATTGAAGTACTGGGAGTAGTGGTCCCCAGTGTATCCAAGCCTGTTTTTTGACACTTTATTTGTCTGTTGGGCTTTCATGTTTATTGGTTAGTGTGAGCTCCAGCACACATAGTTTTATGAATTATACAATAAAATTTGTTTTTAAATGTTCCTCCATACAGGCAGTATATGAAATTTTGTGTTAAATTTTGATAGGGGCATCAATTGGATATTTTGAGCTGATTGCTCGTAATTTTTTTTGAAGAACAACTAAACTTGCCTCATCTCAGGAAAAAAATTACTTAAACGTCATACCCTACCTGAGGAGACTAGTAGTTTAATGGAGTAAAATCTGGTGACAGGTTTCCTTTAATGATTTTCCGTGAAATATTCTCGACACCTATGTAAATTTGTAACGCATTAGGTGTACCAAACCAGTTTGGCTTTGGCTTATCCTAAGGGCATTATTTATATTTCCTTGTTGGATTTCAATCGCTGAGCAAGGATCTAGACATGGACCAAAGGCCACAACATCTCACCAATCATAGCAATTGCCAAATTTACCAGATGTTCGGACACCAATCAGGCAAAATGTCCAGGTCATGCAGGATGCAAACGAAGCCTGAACTGTAACAGAAACTTTGGGTCTGCTCATCCCCAGTACCAGAGTATAGTAGTTGTAGGTGCTCACCCAACGTTGACAGCAGCAGTAGTTACCTAGTGCAGCGTTTCTTGCAGTGTTGGGTATGGGAGATTCTAATAGCTTAGTCTAGAGTGCTAGCATATGTGGAGAGCTACCAGCAGTAGAGACAGAGACCGGACCTGAGTGGGCCTGGCTGAATTTGATCAGATGCTACACTTGTGTGATACTTGATGTCAGAAGGGGAAGCTATCTAAATCTCTGATTAGAGGTTTTGTATTTCCAAAAAACCTTCACACAGCTGCCCTCCAAGAGAAAGCATGTTATCTGGATCTGTAAAGTTTTGTACAACAGATCATAAGGGGGGTGCAACAGCTGAGCCTACGGTGGAGTCCATGGTCCCCTTTTTTTTCTTTTTTTTTACACAGCATTGAGACCTATGGACAAAAGTGGCAAGTGGGCACCATTGTAGGAGTGTGTCTGTGTTGCCATAAGAAGGATATAAAGAGACCCCTAATAGAACAGAGAAAAGATTCAGGGAAGACAATGGGGCTGCTTGTAAAATGTATAAGATCTTGAGAAGGATGTGGGTGTTGAACCCCTTAAAGACCTGTCCCTTTTTTGTTTTTGTGTTTCCATTTCTCACTCCCCACCTTCAACAATCCATAACTATTTTATTTTTCTATGTACAGAACAGCATGGGGGCTTGTAATCTGTTAAACAAATTGTACTTCCTAGTGGTGGAATTTAACACTCCATGGGGGCAGATTTATCAAGTGTCTGAAAGTCAGAATATTTCCAGTTGCCCATCACAGCTCAGATTTCATTTTACCAGTGCTCATGAATATTTTAAAAGGGAGCTGTGATTGGTTGCCATGGGCAACTGGAAATATTCTGACTTTCAGACACTTGATAAATCTGCCCCCATGTCTCCATGTGTATTGGGATGTGAGAAAACTTGCTGAAAACACACATTTGCACCATTTTCTTTTGGCCTCTGTTTTTATGATTTTCACTGTCCGCAACAAATGCTGCCTGTCCTTTATTCTTTGGACTGGTACAATCATGGAAATACCAAATTTATATAGGTTTTTATTGTGTTGTAATAGGTTAAAAAAAAATAAAACCTTTTGTCCAAAAAAAAAAATTCTTAGTTTCGCCATTTTCTAACGCTTTTATTGCTGTGGTGTACATAGCTGTGTAAGATTTAATTTTTTTTGGAGCTGATGTTTTAATTGCTACCATGCTGGGGACTGTAAGACCATTTGATTACTTCTTATTAAAGATTTTTGAATTGCAAAATGACTATAAATTGGTGTTTCGGACATTTCTACAATATTTTCCGTTACAGGGTCCAATGCAAGGAATAATTGTTTTTATATTTTGATACTGTAGATTGGGATTTTTGAGATGTGGCAATTCTATATATTGCAGTATTTGGGGATTTTTTTTCTACTCCCCTAATGGCCTTGTGAAGTTCTCTTACATGACAGGTCGTTAAGGGGTTAATATGTTTATCCTGCCCATGCAGGAAGAGAAGAGCAGGCACATGAAACAGAACAGCTTTATTCACACCTTTACTTTTCAGCAGCGCTCGAACCTGCTGGAATATTTCTAAAACTGCTAGAAAAACTGGGCCACATTTTTTAATAGTGCAGTTTGCGGCTCTAACCTGCAGAGTGCGCCAGACTCATGAAGACAGGAGCTTTAGGAAGATTCAACCGCCAGATTCATGAAGACCAGAGTTTTTTTCCAGTGCACTCAGTTTAAGGGGCGTGCAACACATTTATGCTGGACTTCCGACATAAATGGGGTGGCTGGTGTGGTTACGCAACGGAACGCTCCCTTTCTGTGCAAAATATTGTGTCTCGTCGTGCATAGTGCAGCCACAATACTGTCAGAAACACTACATAAATATGTGTGCTTAAAGGGGTTGTCTACTTTCAGCAAATAATTGATATTGTTTGTGTAAGAAAAAGTTATAAAATTTCTCAATATACTTTCTGTATAAATTCCTCATGGTTTTCTAGATCTCTGCTTGCTGTTCTGCTGTAGAAAGCTTCAGTGTTTACTTCCAGTGGATAGAAATCTGTCCATGGTCATGTGATGTCACACAGGTGCACGGCTTGTTAGCATCACAGAGAGTTATTAGAGCCGTTTGCTATAAGGAGCCGTGCACTGCAAGTAAACAGAGGCTTCCTATGGAAGGACAACAAGTAGAGATTTAGTCGTACTTTGCACCTCCTATCAGTTGGCTTACTTTACGCCAAAAAACTAGGACAAAATTCTGTCGGGTGAGCAGTATTTTTGGTTCACGGACCATTTTGGTGTGAGATCACGCCCCCTTTACACAGACCACGCCCCTCTGTCGAGCTAAGCATAGTGATGCCAGTAAACTGTCTAAAGCCCTTTATAAATGTGGTGCTGACAATTTTTAGTGCAAGGTATGACAGAATTCTGTTATACTTTATAGTGAGCTATGATTACCCTGCAAAGGAGCTGCAAATCAACATCTAGACAGTGGACAAGCATCAGTTTTACACTCCATTTTCAGCAAAACAAATCATAGTGTGAATGTTGCTTAATACAACAGAAAGGAGAACTGCACTAATATGTTTTTTTTAAGATTTTAAAAAATATTACAGCAAAAAAGGTTTCTTCATTTAGAAAAAACACATTCAGTGAATCTATATCTATATCTAATTGCATAACCAATTGCATTCTATAACATTATCATTTACACGGTACCTTTTTTTATTTATAAAACTTTTGTCATCGTAAATAATTCTAACCAATGGTATAAGAAATTCTGATACCTGTTTAAAAATGTGCTAAAAATGCTGTTTCCCTGTTCCCGGGAAAATGTCTTGGAACTGATTGATATCCATTTTTATTGGAGTAGATTCAGTATAATGTATCATTTATCCTCTCATATACGTGTAGCTATCCTTGACTTTTTTAATTGATTTCAGTGGTTTTTGTTGTGTGACATCATGATTATAGAATAGTATAAAGGCAAATAATGATGTATAAAGCATAAGCATATAAAATAATACAAACAGTAAATATCGAGCATCCAATTTCCTGCATGTGTCGCTTCCCCACTCAGGTCAGCAGGAGTTCACCATCTTCTTCCCAGTGCATGGCTTGCGACACAATTTTGAATGTTAAATCCTGCGCTTAGTCCGATTTGTGTGCCAAAAACCCCAGTTAAATGCGGCGCAAAACGGAAAAAGTAGGAAAACCCGACGAAAATGTGGTCGGCAGACCCTTAGTACATGTGCCCCATTGTTTTCATATTTGAAAATGTATTAAAGCACATTCACCCTTGTCGAACCGAACCAAAGATTAAATTAGATGTTTCATTGTGAAACATCGTAAAATCTGAGCCCAGAAGAAAGCGATGCAAATGTATTTTTTGCCAATTTTACCACATTTGGAATTTTGTTTGTGCTTCCCAGTAAACAGCATGAAATAATAAATAAAGTAAATGAGAAGTAATATTTGTTGTGCAAATAAGAAAATAAGAGTTTTGAAGGTGGGGAGCAAAAAATAAACAAAAAAACGTGATGGGGTTAAAAATAGGCATATGCCAATGTTTATAATAATAGTGTGTCAAAATCTTGGCACAGTCTTTGGGCTTACGCCATCTAGTTGGCTTTAACCATCTTACCGACCTGGCCCTTTTGTGTTTGGGTTTCTGTTTCCCTCTCTAACTCTCTCCAAAAATGTGTTTGTTTTTCTGTTCACTAATCTGAGGACTAGTTGTCTTTGTGTTAAATTGTGCTTCCTAGTGTCAGTATTTCATATTCTATGCTATGCAACGGGAAGCTGGAAAAAAATTCCAAATGCAGTACAATTGACAAAAAAGTGCAGTTGTTCCATTTTCTTAGGGGCTTTGTATTTAGGACTTTCACTTTCACTGCAGCCATTGATCACAAGTGTTAGCAATGGTTGTTTGCTGCCGTAACTTTCAGATTTTTTTCATTGACAAAGCTGTATGACAAATTATGGATTTGCAAGACAAATTATATATTCTAGTGCAAACATTTAATATTCTGTGCCCTGTACTTGAAATTGACAAAAAAAATGCAGTTGTGCCATATTCTGGTGGGATTTATTTTATTAAAGCACTCTTCTTTATATTTTAGATTTGTATTATCGTAGAGATACCAAATCTATATACCGTATATACTCGAGTATAAGCCGACCCGAGTATAAGCCGAGACCCCTAATTTCAACACAAAAAACTGGAAAAACCTATTGACTCGAGTATAAGCCGAGGGTGGGAAATGCATTGGTTACAGCCTCCCAGTATATAGTCTGCCAGCCCCTGTAGCATACAGCCTGCCCAACCCCTGTAGCATACAGCCTGCCCAGCCCCTGTAGTAGGAGAAAAATAACACTGTACTCATCTTTCCGACGTCCCCCATAGGTCCTCTTCTGTCTCAGACTGTCTCAGACAGAAGAGGACCTATGGGGGATGTCAGAAAGGTGAGTTTTGTCTTTATTTTTTTAGTTGACTCGAGTATAAGCCAAGTTAGAGTTTTTGAGCACAAATTTTGTGCTGAAAAACTAGGCTTATACTTGAGTATATAAGGTAGTTTAGTTATTTCTTAAACCTTTAATACCTTAAGACACCTGTAACGTTTCATACTTCAGTGTAATTTGTTTATGATTGGACTTTTTAAGTGTGTTCTAGGGAAAGGGGTGGTGATTTAAATTTGTAGTTTTTACATTATTTTCAACAGTTTTACAGTATATTGTAGATATACTGCTTCTATATTATTATATTTATGGTATGATGCACATTGTTATGGGGCTAAACTACCCCAAATCTGTTCCATTGAGTTTTCCATTGACTATCAAACAACACATATTACTAGTCTGAGCACTATGGACTCTGTTCAGTCTGCCTTCATTATAGATTCCATCCAATTTATACTGACTAATTATTTTTGGTTCAATAGGTATTACTGCTGACAGCAGAAAGGTACCACCATGGGCACCAAGTTCACCCCTAGTTATGCAGACCACTTTATGGCCTACTAAGAACATACTTACATTTTTCTTGGTATGGATATATAGAGGATATAGTACTCATATGGCAGATAGTAAGAGGACATCTTTGTTGAAACCCTCAACTCTAATAATGTCAACCTCAAATTTGCTCAATATAAAAGTGAATTGAGTTCTTAGATCTTCAAATAGAAATCAAACAGAGTAAAATCATCTGTTTGATGACTCACTAAAAATCTAAGTACTGGCTTCTGAACATCCCACATGGCCAGTTCAGAAGATTGGGGGTCATTTACTAAGGGCGCAAGTCGCGTTTTACCATCAAGTTACCCGAATTTTTGCACACAACGGTAATTAGGGGGCATGGCCGAACGAAAACCTGACGGATTCTGAGAAACCACCTCATTTAAAAAAAAAAAAGTGTAGCTGGACACGCGCTTACCTGCACTCGGCCCGGCTTGGTGAAGTCCAGTGAACTCCGATGAACTTCATCGCAGCAGTGACACCTGGTGGACGTCGGAGGAACTGCCTTAGTGAATCGCCGGAAGAATCCTCCACACAGACCGCACTGTTGGATCGCGACAGGACCGGGTAAGTAAATCTGCTCCATTGTGTCACAATTGTTCAGCGATAGAGGATTCTGAGTAAGGGGGGAAGGCCCTCTCCACACTATTTCTAGAAAAAAGTTCTTCAGTATAATTGTTAGACAAAGACCAAGGAAATAAGATAGGAAAACCTTTTTTGAACCACAAGATGGGAAAAAATAAGTCACAAATGTACTAAAATTACATTTTCTTTCTATCTTTAATTTAGAGCACAGTGTACTATCGAGACACTGTACTGCACAAAATCTCCACATTCAAGAATCTGTATATGGCTTCATAAACTTGGTGACTCACTATCTAACGAGACTTACTGGACTATAAAGATTTTTCCAATTATGCTTTTATGAGATCTTGTTTGCAGTGTATTTATGTATGTAAAGCGAGATCAGCATTAGGGAATGGAACATATTTATGGATCAGTAACAAGATATATTTGAGAGATATTAATTCATGGCTCCACATTTTCTTATTTTTGCATTGATTTTATTTTATTGTGTTTTTACTATTTTTATGTTTTGTTTCTAACAATGAATACACTATAGTATCCATATTGACCTATTTTGGTATGTACCATTTCTTATTTTGTTTTACTGTACCTGCTGCTCATACAACATATTTAATAACCCATTTCTGTCCTATTATACTTAAGATAGTATTTTCAGTATCTGCTCCTACTAGTTTCTAGTTTTAGAGCTATTCTGTATATAACTAATGCATCATAACTTCTTATAAATCATTATTCTCAACATATTCATAGTGTCTGATGTGCCCATGCTTACCTTGAATTTGACTTTTAATTTTTATTCAAACCAATTAGTGCTTGATCACTTTATGCTGTGAGCCAATAGGAATGTCCAGAAAGGAGAGATCTGTAACACTTACTATGAAATGTTACATTGTTATTGTGGTATTATCCTTGTGCCCCACTGTTGCTTCTGGAGTTATCTAATCAAAGGTCACAAAAACTAAAAAAAAACAAACATCTGCTTGGGTGATTAAGTCCTTATGGACCATCAAATGTGGTCATTACAAGTGGTTATACATCTTATGATGTGTGACCTTATTGTGTATGCTATTTATGTTTCTGTGAGTTACTTTAGATTGGAAAAACTATTTACCTGCTATTTATTAACTTCTTTATTCCTTTACTTTGGCAAAGGGCAGTCCACAATTGATTAATCATGTTCCAGTGATCTACCATTTCTAAGCAGCCTTACAATGAGAGATATACTGTAGAAGTTTATTATGATGTGAAGCAAATTGGATTGTCCATGTGGAGGCATTAGGGCCCTTGGGTTTCAATGACAGAAATGATTTATCTTCCTTCCTACGCGCTATACTTTTGTATATTCTTGAGGTCCTTATACAATGTTCTGCATCTATGTATCTATTTATGTTTACATATTGATAAGGTTATATGGCTATTTATGTAAATAGGTGATGCATAGCTAGGGATTCAAGTATGGTTACATAATCTCCCATGAGTCCTTGAAAAATGGGTCATAGTAGTTGGCTTGTAGCCATTTTGCTTCCCTATGTTTGTAAATACCCAAATAAATATTTAAGTAAATAATTGCCTTCCATATTTTAAGAACACTTTACATAGAAATTAACAAATTTTTTCCCTTCTTCCCTTCATTCCCTCTTTTGCCTTGTTCCAAGTTTTTTCTCATATTATTACTGCAAAATATATGAAGAAGTCTGCTCTTTGTGTCACAGATCCATGTTTCTATTGCTGCCAAAGGCGCTTTACAGCATTGTTATTGGTATTGGTGACAATTGGGACCTCATAGGCTCCCCATAATAATGATATTGATGTTACACTTCATAGTGAACATGAACATATCGTTGGTATCAAAGAATATTCATTGCTAAGAATCATAGTTACAGCTATCAAAACCACAATGTTGTTGTACACCGTGTACTCACTACGCAGGCAAAAAAGGACATTGTTTTATGAAACTTAACTACGAAACTGTAGCATGTTGATTCGGTAAGGATCTATCTGGCATCTTAGATGTACTGAATCGCTGTATTGTTGACAACTTTCTTTTCTACACAATTTGAAATGTGTAAAAGTGTAAATCATATATTAATTAAAACAATCCAAATAATAGCAGTCAAATCTATCCAATTGGCTTCCAAGCCTCCACTCTGACAGCCTGCTAAATGGTCTCCTGGAGTGGAGAACATTACATAATTAATTACCTAGCAGTCAATGTCTGCAACACAGCTTGGAAAAAAGAAAGTGCTGACAGAATGAAATTCACATTCTACTGCCTCTCCCAATTTACAGGAGAACGGGAAATCATGAACAATTGATACACTCGGTTAGCTTCCATCATGGAGAGTGAGTTCACATGTAGCCTTAGGGGTATCTTATACAGTTTAACACTGAAAATAAAAGGTAATGTTCTTGGCAAAGAGCTTGAGGGATTAAATTTGTGAGGCTGGCAGCAGCCCTGAATTGTAGTCAATAAAATGGAGCAAATAGTAATTTTACTGTGCAAGTTCTGCCCAATGAGTCAGGCACTTGTGAAGTAAACCATGTAAATAGAAAATATTGCTTAACTCTCTCTCTCTCCTAAGGAACAGTTGCTTGTTGGATTCCCTGTGGCATTCTGCTGCCTTGTTTAGCTAAATGAAAGTCTAATGTCATGGAGGAGCCAGCAAATCATAAAACAGCGGGCTAATATAAAGAGAGGAGGAGTACATGCAAATGAGCACAGCGCAGGCAATAAATACTGCCGAATAATAAAGTCTTCCCCTGTTCCCTGCCTATGATCCCAACTCACTGTAGTACAATGGGAATTACGGTGCTAATGTTTTTTATTGACTTTATATATCCCATGCATTTTTTATGTGAACAAGCAATTTCAGTCTTAAAAGGAACCTGTCAGCAGAAATTGAACTATGAGACCACTACCAGTATGTTTAGCACAGAAGTCAAGCTCCCCCTGATTCCAAATGCCCCCTTAGTTGTTATTGACAGTCATATGTTCAAGAACATCACACCAATCTGTCTTGAATCTGTCAATCAGTAGAGTAACTAGGAGAGGCAGGGCCCCATAGGAGATCTTAAAAATATACATATTGCATTCCTATATACATAAACATACATAAAAATACAGCTCATACACACACATTTATACACTGTTACACACATACAGTGCCATATACAGACATACAGCTAACATACACACATAACGTACTGTATACACTCACCGGCCACTTTATTAGGTACACCATGCTAGCAACGGGTTGGACCCCCTTTTGCCTTCAGAACTGCCTCAATTCTTCGTGGCATAGATTCAACAAGGTGCTGGAAGCATTCCTCAGAGATTTTGGTCCATATTGACATGATGACATCACACAGTTGCCGCAGATTTGTCGGCTGCACATCCATGATGCGAATCTCCCGTTCCACCACATCCCAAATATGCTCTATTGGATTGAGATCTGGTGACTGTGGAGGCCATTTGAGCACAGTGAACACATTGTCATGTTCAAGAAACCAGTCTGAGATGATTCCAGCTTTATGACATGGCGCATTATCCTGCTGAAAGTAGCCATCAGATGTTGGGTACATTGTGGTCATAAAGGGATGGACATGGTCAGCAACAATACTCAGGTAGGCTGTGGCATTGCAACGATGCTCAATTGGTACCAAGGGGCCCAAAGATAATTCCCCACACCATGACACCACCACCACCAGCCTGAACCGTTGATACAAGGCAGGATGGATCCATGCTTTCATGTTGTTTATGCCAAATTCTGACCCTACCATCCGAATGTCGCAGCCGAAATCGAGACTCATCAGACCAGGCAACGTTTTTCCAATCTTCTACTGTCCAATTTCGATGAGCTCGTGCAAATTGTAGCCTCAGTTTCCTGTTCTTAGCCGAAAGGAGTGGCACCCGGTGTGCTCTTCTGCTGCTGTAGCCCATCTGCCTCAAAGTTCGACGTACTGTGCGTTCAGAGATGCTCTTCTGCCTACCTTGGTTGTAACGGGTGGCGATTTGAGTCACTGTTGCCTTTCTATCAGCTCGAACCAGTCTGCACATTCTCCTCTGACCTCTGGCATCAACAAGGCATTTCCCCCCACAGAACTGCCGCTCACTGGATGTTTTTTCTTTTTCGGACCATTCTCTGTAAACCCTAGAGATGGTTGTGCGTGAAAATCCCAGTAGATCAGCAGTTTCTGAAAAACTCAGACCAGCCCTTCTGGCACCAACAACCATGCCACTTTCGAACGCACACAAATCACCTTTCTTCCCCATACTGATGCTCGGTTTGAACTGCAGGAGATTGTCTTGACCATGTCTACATGCCTAAATGCACTGAGTTGCCGCCATGTGATTGGCTGATTAGAAATTAAGTGTTAACGAGCAGTTGGACAGGTGTACCTAATAAAGTGGCCGGTTAGTGTATATACCCACCATACTCCATATACACGTACAGCATAAACACATCACAGGTACACACATATACAGCCTATATACACCACTATGTACAGCATAATATGTATATAATGGCCCACATCCTCCATTCAGGTCAGGTCAGATGATGGGGCCCCCTGACACTGTGGGCCCCATAGCGGTTGCTATGTGGCTGCCACCGCTGTAGTTACGGCCCTGCTGTCAATATTGTAGTTGATGGAAAGTGACTGCTTTAACCTGTAGGGAAAAATATAACGAAACAGCACCCTCTAAGGTAGACCATTGTATAATGACGTTGTACCGTCACCAGACCAACGGGTGGAGTTTTTGCTCAATAGCCTTAAAAGTATTCCACAAGGTGGCTGCCAGACAGTTGAACCTGCATGTTGAGCTCTGACATGCTCACTTGAGTATTAGGAGTGGCAGTAGATTGAGACCATAACGATGCCAAGTATAGTAGTAATTTGTTAGTAGGGTCCACACAGAAGCTTTTAAATAAAGGTTACTAGCAAATTACTACAATCCTTTGGCGCTGTTCCAGTTACAATCTACTGGCACTCCTAATGCTGTAACCTGTATCACTGGTCTCAGCTGTGACAACAGGACATCACTTCTCTAGTCACAGAGAGATCAGTGGGTGCTTCAATGTCCTGAAAAAGAGGTAAGTATAAGCTTGTTTCTTGTTTTATATTAACCACTTCCAAGTCTAAAGGGATTATCCTGGACCATCCATAAACTATGGGAAAGTAGTCAGAGAATGAAAGTCAAGTCTACTGACTCATTCTCTCATTGGCTGCCAATCCTATCATTATCCAGAAGCCCATTGGATATACATATAAACATATGGGATTGATGCCGAAAAAACTGGGAGGCATATATATTCAATAGCATAGACAAAAATCAAGCATGACAAAGAGAGTGCACTTACTCATAGATCCAGGCACCCATAGATTCCCTCTCACACTGTGGGGCACATTTACTAAGTGTCCGAACACTGCATTTTCGTCGAGTTTCCCGACTTTTTACCATTTTGCCTTGAATTGCCCCGGGTTTTTGGCACACACGATCAGATTGTGGCGCATTGACATAAATCGGGGTGCATAGACGTTGGACAACCTGACTGATTTGGACAAACCATTAAATTTAAAAACCAATGTGTGTTGCAAGATCAGCACTCACATACACCAGGAAGAAGAAGGTGAACTCCAGCGGACCTCAGCGGGGAAAGCGACGGATGCAGGAAATCGGGCGTACGAGCTATGTGAATTGCGGAAGATCCGAATCCTCGTCGGACAACGCACAGTGGAGATCGCAATGGGACGGGTAAGTAAATATGCCGATATGTCCTCTGCTGCTGTGAGATTATATCAGTCAAACGAAGGGGAAGTGCAGAATGATCAGGGGAAAGGAAGACAGTGTAACAGCCCGTGAAACTGCAGTAAGTAGGGAGTATGGTAATGCCCCTCAGAGCTCTTTAGGTTCATTAGCATATATATTTTTTTTTACCATGAAGGCAACAATGGATAACAAATATAAGAAGATAACCACAGTCATGATGCCTGGATCTATGAGTAAGTGTCCCTAGTTTGTCCATGCTCGATTTTGATGGTAGATTTCCTTTAAATATGTAAAAACTGCTGTATAGAGCAATAAAAATATAATAATGAATAATTTAAAAATTAAGACAGATTTCTTGATGTGTTTTGTTGGTTGTCATTATCAGTAGCACCAACTATAAATAATATATATCCATATTTCGAATAATTTACGCTTGTAACTACAGTATACAGTATATACTATGTACAATCATTATCCCCTGTATCTAGCTCTTTTGCTCTAGATGTATACATTTTATATGTATAGCTTTTAATCTTAATCTCATTTAGTGTTACTCATAATGACGCCCACTAAAGTAATCAAGAAATCTGTCTTCATTTTAAAATTATGCAGAGAACATTTTAATTGCTCCATGTTTCCGTATGTACAGCACCTAATCAAGAACATATGTCAAGTGCCGTATTATTTTTATCATCAATAATATGGACTGACATTAAGAGACTCCCTGTTTATTTTGTTAAAATCAATGCATATTTACATACACGCAACCTAAACATCAATCACGATTGAAAAAAATCACTGCTAATATGTTACTACTTTGCTTTCCCTATTCCAGCAGGGCCTTGGATAGAAAAGCTGGCTGCTGGTATTTTCATTAAATGGTGAATATATTGTCAGGATCTAACAATATTATTAGAGGATTAATTGCAGGATTCATTAAAGACATGTAAATGCAACACTTATTAATTAAAATGGGAAGTAACTATTGACCAGAACTTGTTACAGATACATTCATCATTTTGAATACAGACAGTCCCGGGTTACGTACAGGATAGGTTCTTTAGGTTTGTTCTTAAGTTGAATTTGTACATATAAATTTTTTGGTCTCTGTGACAATTGGATTTTAAAAATGTTGGGTTGTCATAAGAACCAGGAATAACAATAAAGCTTAATTACAGACACCTTCATAACTGTCATAGCTGTTTATTGTAGGGTACAGTATATTACCAAACTCTAGAGGTCCATTTGTAACTAAAGGTTGTCTGGAAGTCGGGTGTTCTTAAGTAGGGGACCACCTGTATTACCTCGTCAAATAAATCCTTAACCTCTTCATCACTCTTCATGGGGGGGTAAAGCATCTTCTTCTCAGTCTTCTTGACAAATCCAACTTTAAATTCTTATATTTCTAACAACATGAAAGTGTGTTTATGTACTAAAGATTTTATCAATTATTTCAGACCCCTCTTAGATAACCATGGAAAAAAAACGGTTGTGAGTCAAATCTAGTGAGTACACATAAAGCCACAACTCATGTTCTACAAGGGAGTTGGCCATTCTTATAAAGCTCAGTACACAGAAAAATAAATAATATATAATAATATTTAGGGAGCAAAAAATGGAAATGCACAGGTGGAATGGGGTTAGGGGCCTGCCATGCAAATTAACCCACGCAAAATAAATACTTCATAAAAAACTATGATTAAAAAGCATTGCCCTTATCACTAAATGGTTCCTTTCCATGGCTCACACTAAATGTATATCCATTGTTCCCTGCACTGTCCTGCCTCCCTATTCTTGATTGATGGGTCTCACCTCTACCACCATGATGGAACTAGTACTTAGGGACCGTCTGCCAATATTTAATTACAGATATATACAGCTCCATTTACTTTCCCAGGGGCTTTTATCCGGGGTAGGAAATGCTACACAAGTACCTTGCTTAAACCTTGAGAGAGAGAGACAGTAGTTAAGTGTGACTTGGCTCTGCTTCATCATTAAACACTCCCTCTAGGAAGGATGGGGTAAGAGTGATCCGCAAACCGCATTTCCGCCGGGTTTCCTGATTATTTCCATTTTGCGCCGCATTTAACAAGGGTTTTTGCCACACGCGATCAGATTTTGGCGCAATCGCATAGACTTTCATGCAATACAAATCAGGGGGGGGGGGAAGGGGCAGGACGGGTGCTCCTGCGACTCATGTTCCGGGTCGCAGGATGCCTGACACAAAAAACTCCTAAGAAAGTCTAAAAAACTGGTAGAAGTGTTTTCATTTTGGCATCCAAGGTAAAATATTAAGATCTGGAGTGGATTTACTCTTGTGAGAAGAAATTCAAAACAATAACAGTCTACTGACCCACTGGGGGTCTGAAATGAAATTGCACATAAATACTTTTTAGAATTTTTTTTTCACTTTGCATTTCATATATCTTTCTACTACATGTGGAATTACATGATAAATCTGGAGTATGTTTGCTGGAGTGAAGTGGACCTTCATACCCCACATAGAGTTACATTCAAATGCAACAATTAGAAGACATTTTAAAGTCAGTAAACTATTTTAAACATCTGTACCTACTTACATATTTCATAAACAACAGAATGATAGTCAGCAGTCCATAATATATGTAGTTACATAACTTCAAATACATTCCTTTGCTTTTCCTATTACTTAAAGGGCTTGTTCACAATTACCCAAATTTACCAGGGTAAGTACACTCGTCTATGGTTCAACCATATTGGAGGACATTTATTTAAAGTGTCCTTACCTTCGCTGGCTTAGTTTCCGACTAGCTTTTGGTAATGAGGTACATGAATAATATTTCTTTTGCGAGTGTCAGTTTCTATTCTGAAAGACCATTTTTCTTTTGGTCTACTCTCCTGCCTTAAGCAACCAAAATATGGAAAGAAAACGACAGCCCCATTCAGAGTGGAGTCGGATGATGGAGAAAATAAAATATTTCTGGCGCCAACCACTAATAAATGGGTTGGAAAGGAGAAAAGGCGATGGGAACACCACGAAAAAGGCGGAAACCCCATAGTAAATGCCCCATTGTAATTAAGCTTCTGTCATGTTTCACTTCATTACTGAATTCATGAGTCCTCCCTCAGTACCACTCTCATGTGGATGGTTGGAGGTGTGTGCCAAGGACATGTCTTATTTTTGCCAGCAAATTTTTATGTGGCAAAAAAATTTACAGCATTTTCCTAATGGCGACTTAATAGAAAATCTGAATAATTTAAAAATACATGAATGTAAAAAAAATATATTCTCCATAGTATTCTGATCAAGTTACAGTGAAACTGTTTGGTCAAAGCATCCCCACTGTAGCCTTTATTGTATCTCTACCCCTTTCTGCTCAACTTCACCCAATTGGTGAGCATGAAAAATGAGCAAAAAACACACTAAAATTGTTTTTAATGCTTTATAAGTCAGAAGACTAATAAAGAAGTCATGGTAACCCTATCCGAATCTGTGCATCAACTCATTAGACTCCCTGCGCTGCTACGAACTCTTATACCAAGGAATGCAAAGCACTTCAGTAGTTAAAGTTTGATTTACTAGATGGAAGGAATTTATGATTCTACACGGCATGCATGATGATTTTATAGCCTCACATTTTTTAACATAGTCAACTATTGTATTTATATTTATGTCAGCTAATCCCAGAAGTGTTCAGATTTATTCCATGGGCACAGTCTTTTCCTCATTAACTGAGAATTAGAAAGTAAGCGATGACTCACATTTGGACTGTTTATGATAGATTGTTCATTTTTAATTATACATCAATTTTGTTTTCTTAATTTGTATAAATAAATATAGAGCTGTCACAGCATGTCTACGTGTTTATCTCAAAGAATTCAGTTTTTTACCTTTTCTTTTTCTTTTTTTTTGCTTATTGCTGGCTTACCCCTTCGGCGAAAAATATTTCAGAAAAAAAACATACACTGTTTTTATTTGAACATATTTCTTCCTTGTGTTACATCCATATGGTACATTTAATGAAGCCATATGGATGTAACCTTGGTTGAGGTTTTTTCATGGGCTTGTACAAATGTGTATCTTAGGCCACTGTGCAATCTGTGTGAACAGAACCAGATTGCACAAATTGCAAGGATAGGAAGCATGATGCAAGGAATGCTTGTCTGCTGGTGCTGCAGTTCAGGCAGCAGACAGGGAGTCCTTACATCATATTTCCATGTGCAATGTATGCAGTCCATGGGATTAGACCAACATGCAAATCAATTTCTTTGGGATGTGGATGCATATCTTTTAAAATTACTTTGCAGATGAAAATCTATGCCATCTTGGCAGTGCATCTTTTTCTAAGTGCCACTACAAGTACACAAGAGGGGGAAGAGTCGATGGAGTAAATAGGTAATGGTCCTTTTCACAAAACATTTTAAAAGACAAGAGTTAGATATGTTCTTACAGTTAAAGTCCCCATGTTCCCTTATTGTTCAATTCTGGTGTAATTCTTTAAAATAACTGCACTTTTTGCACTGGGTAAGGCCTCTTTGTATCGACCTGTGTGAAGGAACATTTTTTTTTTTATTTGATGTTTTCATTGCTATCATTTCTTTGACCTTTTGATCCCTTTTTATTAAAATTTTTATATGTCGCAAAATGTGAATGCTATATTCCATTATGGGGTTCGCCATCGGGAATAGCCGTTATATTTTGATAGAAAAGGAATTTAGGGACGTGACTATACCTAATATGTTTATGATTTTATTTGTTTATTTTTATCAGTTCTATGAAAAGATTTGAGCTTTTAGGTTTTTATTACATGTTTTCAAAAATTTTTTTTAACTATTTCAATTTCTTTTTACTGTAGTTTAAGACCCCATGGAGTACCAGGGTCTGATCAATCCTAGCATATACCACAACTCAGCTTTGCCAGGAGCATTTAATTGGTTAATACCTCCTGTGCCAGTACCGATCACAGGTATTAGCGTTTGTTGCATTATATGTCCTGGTGTGGTAAGAGGTTAAACTTTCATTTTTTTTTTGCAGATATTAATAAAAATGGAATAATGGATGTCATTTCATGACTTGACAAACAATGGATGAAGATACATATTTTCTTTAAATTACTTTGCAAATGAAAATCTCCATTTATGTTCATTAGAGCTAAAGAAAAATACAAATGCATCCATCCATAGGTCCTCCATATTCCATTAAGATTTTATTTGAAAGCAATTCTCTTATGTTGCTTATGTTATGTATATGTTTATATGTAGTTTAGCTGGAATCTCATGACAGACTCCAACCAATAAGAAACAAATTCCATGCAATCACAATATTGTAACTAAACCCTTAAAATGCTGCAATGCACATCACAACCACTGGATAGAAACACATTAGACAGATATCCTGAGGCATAGAATATTGTGAAATGAGGTTTTATTTTTCTAAAAACTGGTTATATTCTTTACTGTTTTTCTGTCGCACCTTTTGTCATTTAATTTAATGACTCAATACTTTCTGACTTTGTCCAGTTTAACATCTTTGTAAAATCCCCTTCTTCACACTTATTGGTAAATCATAATCTCATTTTATATCATAATATATCATATTTAACTACATTTACAAGTCTCCAACATAGCATCAGCCTAAAATGCTTCCATAAAATTAAGCAATGAAAATAATAAATGGTTTGAAGAAGATATACTGATTAACGAGGGCGACTTGCAAGAAATCTCATTTCAAGGAACGATGCAGCAATTTCAAGTAATAAAACAAGATTCAGCTACTCGTTTTCTATGTATCATTGCCATATACAGCATTATTGCCACAGAACTGGAGGAAATGAATGTACTTCCAGTTTTTGGACACAAGCCAAAGTTCCCAATTTAAAACTTTATAAAATTTCTCTCTTGATGGCACAAACATTAATTGTGTAGAAAAACAAACGCTCCGCAGCGTTCACTGAAGTTCCATTTAAATACCTACTCCGCCACTGTTTAACACTTTGCTCTAGAAACGTTATGTTTTCTTATATAAAGTTACAAATTAAGTAATTAAATATTATGGCTTTTCAGTTTTGTTCTATTGATTTGGAGGAAGATGTGAAGCTATAGGAAAAAAACAACATAAAACCATTTACAGATAATTTCAAAATAACACAGATTATTATTGTAAAAAGTTATGAAGGAAACTCTTTGACTCTTCAAGGGAATTTTAATTTTGGAGCAATTTTTGCATTATTAAGGAAAATCTACCATCAAAATCACCATGGACAGATTTCTACCTACTGGAAGTAAACATAGAAGCTTTCTATAGAAGGACAGCAAGCAGAGATCTAGAAAAACCACGAGGAATTGATGCAGAAAGTATATTGGAAAATTGGATAACATAAACCACATCAATTATTTACTGAAAGCGGACAACCCCTTTGACTTTTCACCAAAATGTCTCAAATCCAGTGCAGACATTAACGTCTCATATGTCACCTTTATCAAGCAGTCCAAACCAGTATGTTATATCTGACATTCAGAAAGCTCCTCCAACAGTCTAAAAAAACTGGCTCAAGAAGTCTGCATTAATATAAACATCGTAGGACCTCATAACCACGACCCAATAATCAAGGACGGGAGTTGCTCCAAACTATCATCCTATCACAAACGTATGTGCCTATAACTGTAATACAATGAGGGGAGATTAATCCAAACTGTCAGAGAACATAATTTAGCAACCAAAACCTCCCACGCAATGAACAATGTAGGAATACTAAGGCCCCATTCACATGGCCATAATCCCAAATTTCAACCAGATCACAGCCACAATAGAGATCTATGGCAAAAGGATGCGTGAAAAAGTTTTTTTTTACATAATAATCCTATAATCACACTTTCGATATCGCAAATTAAAATTTTTATCTTGTTAAACTACTTCTATATTTTTTATACATTTTTCAGTGGAATAGATGTTATATGATTACAATCTAAGTAAACTTCTCTCTAAATTTAGGCAAGTACTTTAACACAAAATGATAAAAATGTGTTCTCCTTATCCTCTCCTTTTGGCTGGACATGTTCAGATGATATGCAGAACAATGTAGCATCCCACTGATGGACATTGCAGAAATTAGGCCTCTTTTTTGTTGTGTTGCCATATTGAATGAAATTGATTTCATGAATAATTGGAGTCTGACACCATTTGGTCTGGGGTTACAGTGGACACATTTGATGTTTGACCGTGATGGAAGCAAGGACCCAGTTCACTGCTCTGCCCTTTAACCTTTGGTCTCAAAGAATTGAGTATATTAAATGACCTCTTCACATGTGTCCAATGTTAATCATGTAATTAGATTATAAAGAAATCCATATAAACCTGTTTATGTGGAATGGTTGGAGGGGGGTGGATGAAAGCGGCAATACATGTAATAATGTGACAGTAAGCAAGTATAGATCTGCGGTGGAAATGGTAATGCGCCCGCCTTACATTTAGTATAACATCAGATCTTACAATCAGGATGTTCCAGGTTTATGTCATGGAGGCGTTCTGACAAATGCCTCTCTTGTCTGTTCCCCAACCTGGTCGTTCCATCCACATTAAAGAGGGCTATTTGTAATCAGACAAACAAGCAGACAGCAGAAAGGTAACAGTATGCTACATTCCAGGGAGTTTATTAAGTCTGTCAATGTTTCAGTAGCAAAGTGTTTGATAAGTGCAAAATCAGCCTTTCTGGCTTGACAGAGTCAATGGGGTTAATGGAGTTGCATAATATAATCACTTTGTGACAGAGACAGATTGTTTTATTTAAAAAAAATATATGAGCTCTCTGTGTAGCCCTGCTCTCTGCTATTATCTTTCACAGTGGAATTGTTACCCACTGTGGAACAAAACCGTTGTACAGCAGGGCTGCTAATCTGCAGCTTCACAAATTGTTATTTACTTTATATTAACTAAAATGTAAGTTTACACCCCAAAATGAATTCCACTCATATATATCAGTGGCCTGTAATAGGTGTAAATTTCTAATAGAAGTGCAGTCTACTGCCTAAAGTATATTGTACCTGTCATTTCTGACGACATTTTCAAAATAACCTGTTATGTACAGTATGTGTAACATTATGTCAGTCCATTACATAGCTCCTATGTCACATGTATTACCCAATGCAGACTCCCCTCATAATTCTCAGTTCTCACTGAACTATATACTGCATATAGAGAAGAGAAAATTCTGCCCCTCTACCTTTCACCCAAATATACAAGAGGAAAAGCAGCATGGAGGACATTCTAGAGAATGTCATTTTTTGCACAGACAGATGGGGGTGCAGGTAATGGATCTCATTTCAGCGAGGAGTAGTAGACTAAATCAGAATCTACAGAACACCTGTCCAACAAACAGCACAACCACAACCAGACTTGACGATAACTGCAAGACTGGTTAAACAGTGGCGAACTTACCCTCCAATGTCCCTGCAGACAGACCCTAAGAGACCCTGCAGGTAGATAGGGAGAGCTTATTTTGCACCTCCACACCCATTTTCACCCAGGTTACAAAAAACAGAATGTATATCATCTTAAAATCAGTATACATTTTAAATCCAAGCTGCATTCACAGTTCAGCAGGCAGATGTAATACAGGTTGTCCCTGACTAAAGGACATCCAACTTACAGACGTCCCCTAGTTACAGACGGACCTTTCTGCCCACTGTGACCTCTAGTGACCTCTCTGGATACATTAATTTAGTCCCAGGCTATGATGTACAGCTGTAAGGTGTCTGTAATGAAGTTTTATTGATAATCCTTGTTCCCATGACAGCACAAAATCTTCAACATCCAATTGTCACTGGAACAAAAAAAAGTTGTCTGAAGTTACAATTATAAAATTTACCTGTTCTGACTTACAAATTCAAATTCAACGTAAGAACACACCTTAAGAACCGATCGTGGAAATAACCCAGGGACTGCCTGGATAACATATCTTGATGGCCTATTGATCTTTTTACATCACTATTCTCGGCATAAATGCTAGGGTAAAACACAGTACCCCATGGTGATACTTGCAGTACACGGTAAGACTCATTTGTGAATCTAGAAAAGTTTAGTGTACCTAGGACCTTTCTATGAACATTTGGATAACTGAACCTAAGGCATCAGTAGGTAAACCGTTAACCATTTAAACTGAATCATTGGTTGAGTAAGCATCCACTGACACAAGTCTACATAATAGGACTGAGAAGTAGAGAAAATTATATCTGGGGACCATTTTGCTTTGTATTACACCAAATAAAGATCAATCAATGGAAATGCAATTTAATTTCAAGATTTGATGATTTTTTTTTGTGCTATGCTTAACCCCTTAGGAAATCACCAAGATTGACAAGTACCAATGTCTTTAGAAATTATATTTGCTACTAACTTGATGATTGCTTACTAATAAAAGATATATTTCTGTTTTTTTTTTTTTTGGTGAGATGAAAGTGTGATATAATCTCGGAGATACAAACAATTCATACAATGTTCTTTTAACCTAAATAAAACAAAACTGGGCACATTTACTAAGGGCTTTGCGCTTTGCAGGTTCTTTTAGGTGTAAGTGGCTGTATTTAAGAAGTATCTGCACTGCTATTGTGTCACACGCGACCCTTTTGTGGCACAGCTGCACTAGCCACTGTACGACACAAATTTGGGGACGTTCTGGCACTCTGTAGGATTGTGCGCCGGATTTAACATGCAATGTCTGTGGCACGCCCTATGTTAAAGCTCCACCACAAAAAACTTGGTGAACTCTGTCAGGCCAGTTCAGGGAAGCAGCAGATTCATGATTTCTGGCGCTCGTTCTTAATGAATCTGTCGCACCCAGCTTTTTACACGGAAGTAGCACTTTAAGTACAGTTTCCCACATTCTTAGTAAATGTGCCCCAATTTGTCTAACAATAGACAAAATGGTTAAATATTTTCTATAAACTATATAATATAATTATCTGTTGATTCCTTTAGAAGAAAAAAATCTTCCTTCACCCTTTCATAGCTGTGAAGGGGTGTATGGAGAGGGCTCTCAGGATGAGCCCTCTCTGTATGTGGAGGTTGTCAGCTATATTACACCGATTAGGCGCAGTGGTCGCATCTGACTGCGACACCTAACAGGTCTGGTCCTGGCTGCTGGGTGTTGCCCCCCATGACCTCTTTGGGGGGTATGGATCGGTGCAATGACAGCTTGGACAGACAGACTGTAATTTAGAAGCAATGTTACACAGTGCAGCAATATAGTTGTATTGCAGTATATTCTATAAGTAATCAGACCCCATAGAGTTCAAGTTACCTAGGTAGGCTGAAATAATAGTGAGAAAAAAATATGAAAAAATTCAGATCACCTCCCTTTCCCTAGAACACATATAAACATAAATAAACAAGTAGAATCATAAACATATTGGGTATCGCATGTCCCAAAATGTCAGATCTATCAAAATAAAAAGACAATTATTTCTGGCATTGAACCCTGTACCGGAAAATCAACCACCTTTTCACCATTTTGCCTCAAACGTAAAATAAATATGATCAAAAGGTTGTACAGTTTTCCAAATTGTATTAATTTAAATGTTATTCCATCCAGCAACAAAATGACATCTTACACAGCTCTGTACACTGAAAAATTAAAAAGTAATGGGTGTCAGAACATGGCGATGCAAACGTTTTTGAATTTTTTTATGTTATTAAGACATATCTAATCTATATAACTTTTATATTGCAGCAATTGTACTAATCCAAACAGTAAATTAGACCACATCTCGACCACACATTAAAATCCGTAAAATAAAGCACATCAGAATATGGCACAACTGTTTTTTTTTTTGCTAATTCTACCATATTTGGATTTTTTCCCAGCTTTCCAGTACAGGGCACGGAACATTAAATGGTGCCAATAGAAAATACAATTTGCCTTGCAGATAACAAGGCCTGGTATATAGTTTTCCCAACAAAAAATGTAGAGGTTACAGATTATTTAAGGAGCGGAGTAAAAAATAAAAATTAGAATTGATGGGGTTAAAGAATTTTTCCCCATAAAAAGTCATTGTTATCTAAGAAAATTTTATAAAGTGATGATATATATATATATATATATATATATATATATATATATATATAGCAGGAGGGAAGCAGAAGGAAGCGGGAAGGAAGCGGAGGGAAGCGGGAGGGAAGCGGAGGAAAGCGGGAGGAAACCGGGAGGGAAGCGGGAAGGAAGCGGAGGGAAGCGGGGGGGAAGTGGGAAGGAAGCAAAAGGGAAGCGGGAGGGAAGCAGAGGAAAGAAGGAGGGAAGTGGAGGAAAGAAGGAGGGAAGCGGGAGGGAAGCAGAGGGAAGCGGGACGGAAGCGAGAGGGAAGCGAGAGGGAAGCGGGAAGGAAGCGGGACGGAAGCGAGAGGGAAGCCATCTTCACCAGGCACCTACAGCTTATTCCTATAAAAATAGAAACACATCGTCGGCAGTGAGTTTTTGTAACATTTTTGTCTCTGCATCCACATGACATGACGCTGCATACAAATCAGCCGCTTCCCCCGCGAGTTTTCTCCTGTCCTGATTGTTTTGCTTCAAGATGCTTTATGCATTTTTATGAAGATTCTGAAGGTTCTTCCGAGTCGTATTTTATGCTTTGAAGATTTTTTTGATTTTTTTTTTCCCCCTGTCTGGCCGTGAAATCTCATACACAGCGATGTCGGGTTCAAACAAACCAGGATGTGGCAGAAATTTCATTTATTTCCCCAATTTCCTCATCTCCGCATACTAGACATGATATTGTTACAAATGCAACGCAAATCATCTAATGTTGTAACCGAGGGACTCGCGAAGCTAAGCCCCCCCCCCCCCTTGCTGATAATTCACACGCTGTGTCAGTTTTTCTGTGTTTCT